>CAJQUW010010208.1:0-79825 GCA_907163375.1 Prostheceraeus crozeri
TAGACCAGGGCTAGAGCCGGTTTAATTTTTTTGTAAACCGGTTTAACCCGATTATATTTTTAACCGTTTAAAATCGGTTAATCGGTTATAAAAATCGGTTAAGAGGAGGATTCCCGGTATTTATTTAGTTGTTAAGGTATATCAAAAAACATCAGGACCTTGCCACTTTGGGTTTTGACCTAATTCTTCCATTTGCAGTGCTGTGATTTCATTGCATGAATACAGAACTATCACGTTTAGATGATAGTTCAATTGATAATATTGTGGTTGCTGGCCTACGACTATTCAATCAAAAAGTCTTCGATACTCCTGAAGTTTAACCATATCATTAACATCTGGCTGATTTGGATAATCCACTGGATACGTTCAACTGGATCATCGATAACTTCAGGGATCGCTTGCAATTCATTGTATGAACGATGATTGTAGCTGTAAAGGACGGTTGTCCATTCCTTCCAAAAAACGCATATTATTATGTTCATTTTTATTCACTCGCTTTGTTTCAATCGTTAGCGTACTAGTTTTGGTTTCTACTATTTCTACTAGTATAATAGTCAGTGCTTCTGTATGAATCCTGCCAATAAATAAACCTATCTATCCTATTGTCCACTTGATAAGTAAGCTTACATCTCCAAATTTACGAATGTTATTTCCAAAGTGGTTGTTTCAATAGAAACCGATTTTGCAAGTGACACCTACGGCTACATGTAGGCCCTATATTCTTTGCCCCACAACTCAATTCAAAGTGAGTTTGAGTTTTTATTGGCATATATAGCCTATGCGATGTTTCGTCTGTGTGTTATTATTGCTAATTTATCCTATTCACCACTTTTTAGGTTAAAACTACAAATGGTGTAAGGACTTTCCGCAGTTAATAGGTCACTCTATGCATAGCCCACTATAAGTATTAAATGGACTGATTTGGTTACTTAGATTACATCAAATTGAAAATATAAATGTCAACATAATCTTTAATTGTACATCAACCTAATAAAATTGTTGAAATATACTGACCATGTGTACGTAGCAGCACGACTAAAGGATTGCGAATTGTAATGAATGAGTTTGAATGGATTGTGGATGAGGATGAATGAGCAACCACTACTCCATGAAACCAGTGTAAAATCTTTAGTTCAATCGGATTTCATCATACACGTAGTGTAGTACACGTTAAATCTAATGAAACGTCGTAACCGATTTTAACCGGTTAAGAGAAAGTGTAACCGGTTAAGAGAGAGTGTAACCGGTTAACCGGTTAACCGGTTAACCGATCCTAGCCCTGCTTATACGCCATTGTTTTCAAAGAGCTTTAGAGTATCAACGTAATTCTCCGAAGAAGAATGTAAAAAACCGAAACATGAACAAAATGATCCCTTTCGTGAGTACTTTTAATAAGAACAATCCTAATGCTTACCAGAAGCTGATAATTCCAGCAAGTAACACGTTAAAGCTGATGAAATCATTTAAAAAGTGTAACTTCTTTAGATCATACAAACAGCCAAAATCACTGTTAAGCATTTTAAGAAGGAACAACAGAATAACGATAACAGGAATTGAAAAGTGCAATGAATCAAAATGCCAAGCCTGCTCGACTTTGATAACAGGAAAAGAACTGAGTTTTATTGTAGATGGCCAAGAGAGAACGTTTTATGTGAAGAGCAACATGAATCGCCAGTCAAAAAATGTTAGTAGTAACCCCGTGGAAAATTCAAGGACGGTGCGGTGCAGTGATGAGTCATCATGCTGACTCAGCCCCCCTCTGGAAGGAAGGGAGGTGGCCAAGGATGTGTTGGGAGGAATGGGTCCGAGAGGAGGAAACAGGTCCCCCCTCTGGCGGGAAGGCAGGAGTTTTCCAGCTAGGAGTGGAATCTCGGAAGGGAGAAGGGGTGGAATGTGTGAAGGATAGAGTGAGGAAAGGGTAGATGTTGATGGTGTTTGGGATGAGAAAAGTTGGAAATCGTCATGAAGGAGGGTTTGGATGTGAAATTGGAGTTCAGATGTGGAATCTACATGAAATTTTGGGTGGGGAAGGAAGGCGGGAGGAGCAGCAAGGGGTGGAATCTCTGAAAACGTCAGAGTTAGAAAAAGGCGGGGTTTGGTGGTTTTGGGATGAGAAAGTCCATGTTACGGGCAGAAGAAGTGCTCGGATGTGAAAACGGAGGTCAGATTCGCAATTTTTGGCCAATTTTGGGTTAGGAAGGATGTTTCCAGCGACATGGGAGAGAAAAAATTTTGAGGACGTCCCCCCCCCTCCTGCCAACCTTCCAACTTTGGTGTTAGAGATCCTAGAAAGTCGTGCAATAGCTCGTTTGAAAGCTAAAAGTGAGAAAAATGCAGTGGAAAGCTCAGTTTGGTCCACTGTTCCTGGCTTTCGGGAGGAAAATGGCAGGAAAACGTCAGAGTTGGAAAAGTCAGGTTTTGGATGTTTTGGGATGAGAAAGTCCATGTTTCGACATGAAGGAATGTTCGGATGGGAAGACGGAGTGCAAATTCGGACGTTTTGGCCACTTTTGGGTCTAGGAACTTCTTCCCAGCTGAATCGGAGAGAAAAAGTTCTAACCCCCCCCCTCGGCAACGAACGATCTTCCAACTTTGGTTCCTGAGATCGTAGAGATTCGTGCAATAGCTCGTTTGAAAGCTAAAAGTAAGACAAATTCAGTGGAAAGATGGCTTGTTCCACTCTGCCTTCGTTTAGAGGTGAGACTTTATTGAAAATTTGGGACATTGACGAAAAAACGATAGAGTTAGAAATTTTACGAAAATCGCTCTAGCGGGTGAAGCAAGCCTCGGACGGGAAAACAGAGACCAGATTTCAGCTTCAAGTTCTACATCGGCATGGTGAATTTGAAAGCCATCGGAGAGAAAAAAAGTTTTCATCATTTTTCCGAAAAACGAGTTAGAATTTTTGCGATGGCTGTGGGCTGTAGAGCCAAAACGAAGCATTGGATGGGAAAACGGAGGGCAGATTCGGATTCAGCATCAAATTCTGAATGAAATGGTGAATTTTCAGCTCCATCGGAGCACTAGAACCGGAGATAGACGGATTTAAAGATTTGGATGATGGGTATTACGTCATCAGCTGATCGTCACAAATTATATAAGCGGGAACCGACAGAGACTTTTCATTTGGAGGAGAGCGATTGTCAAAGGTTCGTCGTCTCTCTGAGCTCCGATGATAGCTTCGGACATTTCAAATTCCGGGTTTCTGTAGGAAACCGACTTAGAAAATTTCATTGCTGAAGTCAGCTAAGGCGTCAGACTTAGAGGTTCGCCAGGAGATGGCCTTCGTCTCCAGGCCATAAGAGACTCCAAAACTTTAAAGGCTTGTAACTTTGCTTCTACAAGTCCGTTTGTCTTAATTCAAAAGGGTTCGGTCGCTATTGACCTGCCCTAAGTGATAGACTACTTATAAAATGTCATATGATCAGTTAAAATGTCAGTTGAAAGATTTAAATTCACTAGTTTTTGGAGGTTTTCTGGGGGTTTTGACCCTGCTGAAGTCAACTAGAGGATTTTTAATGATGTCTGCCAGTCTTCTCATGTTACAAGCAGCTTTTCACTGAAAGCGAGCAAGACACGGAGAGTTTTGCTGTAATATTCCACTGACAGGGTGTTCCTTCGGGACGGCGAACGATGCCGTAGTGATAAGTGTGGCAATGGAGTGTGTCATAGTTTAGACCGAAACCGCTGGGGCAACTCATGTCTCCTGTTGGGCATTTGACACAGTTCTCAACGTAGCACTTTGAACGCCAATCGGTTGAGTCTTAGCTATCTTGTCATGGGTGGCCTCTAAACATCTCTATTGCAAAACGCTGGTGAATCAAGCTCTCTACGGCTTGCTATCAAGCCGATCAAAGCAACGACTTGGGATGTTTCCTCTTGTAAATAACTCCACCGATTTTTATGTCAAAATCGGGGCCCGGATACCAAGGCAGTGATATGACACACGCTCTGTCCGCTCGAGGTTGGATTTGTGGGTTGAGGCCTTGGAGCAGGGATGAGATCCCCTCTGAGCAATGCCTGTAACGGATTCAAGAGCTTAACACCCAAACGGTTGCTGGCTTGCTATCAGGCTCTTCGTCTAGCCTCAGTAACTCAGGCTTGGCAACGTCTATCGTTTGTCATTGTAACTTGGTAAAAATGAGATGGTTTCTGCAGGCATTGACGTCAAACCTTTTCGCGTCATAGGGGATTCTGTCTTTGTGTTGGGAGTTGGCAACAGAAAGCACGGCGACTGCCGATGCATTTACATGGTAAAACTGCTGTTGTCAAGTCAAAAGCACGGCCAAATAAGGAAGGTCTGAATCATGGCTTTGTGCTCGCTGGGTATATAAACCGCGACTTTTCTCTAGTCTTCACTCCTGTTTCAAGTTGTAGGACGAACGGTGAGTGCTCTGAGAAAGTTTGTTAAGAAGCTTTAGAGTTTCACAACCTAGGAATCAATCGTTTGCTATCAAACGAATGCGAACAATCTTTAGAGTTTCATAAATTAGGAATTTTATAAACTAGGAATCAATCGTTTGCTATCAAACGTTTACGGACTTATAATCATTGTTTTTCCCATTTCACTTCAGAAAAATGCCTAAAGCCGCAAATGTGCGAACAACGTACAAGTTGTGCTCCTGCTCAAAAGTATTCCAGAGTGATGGATTTAGAAAGCACAAGTGTGCGAATAAGAAGCAGGTGGGTGGGCTGCGCTACTTTTGCAGCAAACACCAAGTTTCACGTCTATTAGAGACACCGACTGAATGGCTTTCCCTACACAGCGAATGTGAGCAGGAAGAGCTCACAGAGGTAGAGAAAGAAAGATTATTTGCCATAGAATTGAAGACGCTTGAAAATCAGCAGGCAGTCGCTGCAATTGTACCACCAGAAGCTACTCCAGCCCTGAGCGAGTCAGCACCACAGTCGATTTCTGATCTCAGCGAGACCAGTAGCGAGAGTGAAGAGGAGGCTGAGGAAGGATCCAACAAAGTTGATCTCGATAACGAGACAGAGTCAGCGAGTTGTAGCGGAATTGTTACTCAATGTCGCACATTTCAAGATCGTCCACCACTGCTTGCTAAGCATGAAAAGCTGGAAAAAGATCTTGCTAAGTGGAAGGAAGATACTTTCTACTATAAGCAGAAATCAGAGAATTTTCAGCGAATGACACAGGAGCTGAAGAAGGTGACGGAGGCGTTAAAAGAAAAAGAAGGCGAGTTGGAGCGTGAAAGGTTCAAGAATCTGTCGCGCAATGCGAGAGAAGAAGGCTTGCTAGTTAAGAAGGAGAAAAGAGAGAAGGAGATGAGGCGGATGGGAGAGGAGATCGAAGGGTTGCGGAGGCAGTTGGGGAAGGTGATTGAGAGCAATCAGGACCTACATTGCAAGGTACAAGGCAGTGATAAGAAGCGACAGAGATCAAGTCGTCTACACATCCCAATCAAGAGGGGAGAGGTGATAGCGGAGCCACTTCTCTACGAGCGATGAAGAGGTGAGCGGTGTTACTCCAGGCTGAAGAAGGGTGTTGACTGTCTTCACTTTACATTCAACCACTCGGAAGACATCACAGGATTCCTATATGAACCACGTCCGGAGAAGCTTTGTAAGTTAAAACAAGTAATTTAGAAGTCAAGATGATAACTAAAAACTTCTTTCTTTACAGATATCAATGCAAAGCGCCCACCTGCTTCCGTCAACGAGCCGGAGACGAAGCGGAAAGCTTGAGTCCCATATTCCTCCAATCATCCCGAGAACGACCCATGGGCTCTAAAGTGGTCCCAAGCGCGCCACATATCTTCGGATATGGAATGCAGAGGGGAAGAAAAATGATGATTCGAATGAAATGGGAGGCCACCCTTGCACCACATGCAACACATTACAGACTTCTCTCTTTAGTAGTGAACACGCTCTTGTGAACGTCGTCAGAAAGTGTATCAAGTTGTACAAAAGTTTTTACTGCAACACAGGTTGATGTATAGTTAGAAAAGTTTGATCATGACGTTTTATGATACACAAGTGTCATAAAATGTAAGTGTCAGTGTAGTCAACTAGTTTTTACCGCGACGCACGTTTGTGAAAATAAAGTTTGATCATTGAAGTTGTATGACTGACCGAACTCACAGCAGCATTAGAAAGTTTTATCGAAAAGGTTTTACTGCACAGTGTAGATTGTCTTGTAACTTACTTTCACAGTGTTAGAAAGTTTTATTGGAGACAGTTGCCAAATGTTTTCCTATTCGAAAATTCAAACTTCATGACTGTTAGATTAGCTTCATCAGGTTTACTAAAAGCAGTTTTCTACTGCAGTGAGACTGTGAGTTAGTCTTTGATTTAACATCATTGAAACCCTCTTTACTAATAGCAATGACAATATGGTTTATTTTATTCAGAGGCAAATGATCGCCGTAACCATGAAAGTTGTCCATCCGAGAAATAATCTTCCGCAGATGTCGTGTATAAAACTCAGAAGCATCAGTAACATATGCTTGTCCGTAGGAATGAAATTGAAAGTCAACACTTTCCGCTACTTCACCTTGTGGAAAATGAATGTGAATGACATGTGCAATTAAGTGAGCCTTGATGAGACTGTCTTTGAAATAAGATATCAACTCCGTAAATATTTTTCGTGTGTAGTCTAAACATGCTTCCAATTCTGTCTCCTCCCTTTGAAACTCAAGGATGTAATCTTGTATTAAGCCTCCGAAGCACTCTTGATGAAAACGAACCGTGCAATCATCATGTTTCAATGTATTGACTTCAGGTGCGATGGTTGAGTCTATTGCTAAACATCATGTTTTTCTAACACGATTTCAAGAACGCGTTAGAAACGTGCGCGCGCACATCGGGAACTCTAGCTCGTCTGTGATTGGACGAAAGGTCTCATCCATTCACCGCTTAGGAAAATCTTATAAAAGGCAGTGCACCAGCTCTGTTCTTCACATTTATCTTTCACAAGGTGAGTGTCGGTGAGCTCCTGCTATCAGGTTGTTTTCATGTAGTCTCTTGCTATCAAGAGATTCGCTTCTGCTCATAAAACATATCATCGCTGTAATACCTCCTTTGCTCGAGCGTTCCTTCGGGACGGCGGGTACTGCCGTAGAGGGATTGTGTTGCACGGGTTGTTCGTCGTTTGTTAGACCGAAACCTCTGAGCCGTTGCTCATGTTGGGCGTTCGACTTCATACTCAACGTGATGCTTTCTCTCGCCAGGTCAGAGTACTTTTGCCATTCGACAAAGGTTAGTCTTTATGATATGGAGTAGAGTGAAATGTAACTTCTTAGATATTACTCCAATGATTGTTCCCATGATAAACGTTGACTAGGCAAATGAAACGATTCTCACCTTTCCTTTTCAGTGATTGAAATCTACGAGCGTACTACCGTGTAATCTACAATCGTTCAAAATGGAATTCAACAAAGTTGAAAATTATCGAATTGCTGCTGAGATGGAGAAGGCTACCATCGAGCAATGTAAGTATTTGTACCAAAGTTGACTCTATTACTAACATCACTAGGGTAGACATCCTCATTAAAATCAAGAGCCCTCCCTTATTTTGTTCATGTTTAAACCAAATCCAAATTTTACCTCTGCTCATCTTTGCTGTCATTCTTTTTCAGTGCATGAATGCATTCGTAATGGGGAACCCGTCCCCCAAGGAGCAATCGGGCAAGCTTACGAGCGGCTCGGCAAGTGTAAGTATCCTCACCTATGAGAGTTGGAATGTCATGTTTTAGCACTTCTGTATCCGCATAGCTTACTCTCTATCATTATTATCTCCGCAACCTCTAATCTCATCTCTCTATTCTCTCTACAGATATGGCGAAGAAGAAGAAGTGGGAAGAATCCGCGAGGCGGAGATTCGAAGCTGAATTTCCGGCCCTACCTTCCCGCTCATCTACCTCTGCCCAAGGTGCGACCCCTCTCTCGGGCATTGTTATCGCCCCACCTCCACCACCAGCTCCGCTCCCTGTGTCCGTCCCTGTGCCAGTCCCTCCGACACCGAAGCCCAGGACCCTTCCACCCTCCGCTCGTCTCCCACTCCTACCTCCTCCGCGCCCATCCTTGCTGCCGGAGATCAATTCATTAGATGGTAAGCAACCGTGATTGGGAAAAGGGGGATAAGACTTTAAACTTGAGATTTTTATCATGTTACTAATCTCTTTTCTCTTTTTCTCAACAGATCTGGCGGTCTACCTCCTGGACAGCGACGTTCCCTCCCGTCCCATCATCATCCCTGCATCACCACCACCACCACCTGCAGTGGCCGAGCTCCCTCTCCTCTCAATCAGGTCGGTGGAGAGATTGTTGGAGCAGGAGGAGTTAGAGATAGTGGGAGAGGAGATTGCAATCGAGGAGGAAGGTGTGAGGGAGAGAGAAGGACCTACGGCTCGACAGCTCAGCTGTACGAACTGCGGGCAGGTTTTCGCGAGGCCATTCTGCCTTCGGCGACACCGGCATTCTCGCTGCCCAAAAGCGAAAGGAGATATGGAGAAGACACGCCGACCCATCCCTCAACGACCCAAGTGTGAAGGTTGTGGACATACGTTCTACAACAGCACCAACTTGCGAGTCCACATCGAAGGCGGTTCCTGTGGCAGTGTGAGGCAACCGCCAACGTCATTAGGTAGGAAGCATCCTTCATCGCACGTCGGTTTTTCCTCTTCTTCGTGTCAGAAGACCTTTCCTACAGAGTTTGTTCTTTCTTCGCACACACTCTGTCACACTCATCCCACTGAGCTTTACATTGACAACAACGTCACTCTAAGGCTGAGCAAGTTTTCCCTTGAGAGGCTCGTTCGCGATTATGAGTTAGAAAGCTCTGAAGCTGTGCAAGACATTCATCCTTTCTTGATGAATAATATAGGCTTAATTCATCAAATGTTGGCGAGTTTAGATAGATTTTTACTTAAGGGCATGTTCTATCTCACTGCTCGTTTCAATAAGGTAGACAGTAGCACGAGAGAAGTAGAGTCCACTGTGACCATTAGGATAGCCTCCTGTGCTGCTGATCTCATAGGTGATGTAAACGAGTGGATAGAGAGACATGCGACCTATCTCGTCAACAACTTAAATAAATTTTATGAAAGAGACAGCGGTCTGGTCTTTGATGGGATAGACAAAGTAGACATCAAAATCAATCTTTTAGAAAATTTACAAGGGAGTGGTTGTTTCACCCTCCCCAAAGCACAAGCTGACAAAAAGGCTGTCATCAATGTAGAGTGTCAGTCCCAGTGTTTCAAGTATGCCGTCCTCTCCATTCTTCACTACAATGATATATAGGTATACATCGTGAACGAATCACTCACTATCGTGAATGGGAGGATGAGCTTAAGTTTGACGGGTTAGATGTCAACACATTAGATTTTAAAGGCATCGCCCAATTTGAAAAATTGAATAATATTAAGATTGTCATCTATCTCTGGGAAAAAGGTCTGACGGGCGTTAGGTATAATAATCGCCAAAGTAACTTCGACCGGGTTGTCAATCTCCTCCTAGTCTATAGCGACAACCACCCAGAATGGCATTATTGTGGCATTCCTAAAATTTCTAGATTGTATCGCCACCAACAAAGTCATCATAACAAACATTATTACTGTGATCGCTGCATACGGCGCTTTAGGTCAAAACCATATTTTGAAGAGCATTACGAGTGGTGCTCTCGGGGTAAATTTCAAATGGAAGTCATGCCCAAACATAAATTTTATAGGTATGAAGAAAACGGCAATGAGCTCAGTCCCATATGTACCATCTATGCGGACATTGAATGTTATATTGAACAAGAAGACCTAAGTCATGAGGCAGCAGCCATTGCCTGCTATGAAGTTTGGCATCCACATTATAGGAACCAAAATAAAATGCATGTGGCAAGGCGAGGAGTGCGTTGAAAACTTCCTCAACTTTTTAAATAGGAAAGCCCGTTTTCATCAACGGTATGAAACGAAGCTGACTAGGAAACCCATGTGCTTCACAGAAGCCGATAAAATCAAGTTTGATAGGACCACGGAATGTCCCCGCTGCTGTTCATCCTTTGATGATCAGCAACATAAGAAAGTGAGGGACCATTGCCATCTCAGTGGAAAATTTAGGTCTGCCTTATGCAGTAAATGCAATATGAAACTTAGGCTCAAACGGCGAACGCTCTCCGTCATCTTTCATAACTTTAAATGTTATGATGCTCACATCATCATTCGCCATGGATTCGGTAAAATGAAATCCTGGTCATCCAAAGTGATTGCACAAAGTAAGGAAAAATTTATGTGCACCACTGCTAAAGTCCAAGTCGATAAGACGAAGGAGGGGAAGCCTGTCTTCTATGACATAAAGTTTCTAGACAGTTTCCAGTTTTTGTCTTTTTCCTTAGCCTCGTTGGCTAATAATTTAGAAACACTTCCCCTCACTCAACATTTAAGGAAAGACTATCCCAACATAAGTGACAGTCTGATACGACGGAAAGGGGTGTTTCCTTATAGTTATTTTAGTTCAATGGATACATTGAAAGAAACATCCCTTCCGTCCATCGATAAATTTAAAAATGATTTGACGGGTGAAGACTGTTCGCTGGATGATTATAGGCATGCAGAGCAAGCATGGTTAGAATTTAGGTGTCGCACTTTTGGTGACTACATGCTTGCCTACTTAAAATTAGACGTCTATCTGTTGGCTGACGTGTTTGAGACTTTTAGGAAAGTCACATTAGAACAGGACGCCTTAGACCCCGTCCATTTTGTTAGTCTGCCGGGTCTGTCCTATCAGTCAGCCTTCAAGATGACGAAAGAGAGCATTCATTTACTGAAAGATGCAGAAATGTACACGTTATTTGAACGTGGTATTAGGGGTGACTTAACATTTGTCAACAAACATGTTGTCAACAGCACCCAAGACATAGGATCGACCACGCATTTAATGTACATAGACGAAAATAATTTGTATAGGAGTGCACTCTCCAAACCTTTGCCACAGCCTGACTTCCAATGGGTAGAGCCCCATGACATTGAATACTCCTCCAATCCAGCACACATCATGGCACTGGGAGATGAGGCCGACATAGGTTATTTATTTGAAGTCGACCTCATCTATCCAGACTGTATTAACCCATAAAAGCCCAAACTTAACTCAACGAGCAAAAAACACTGAAAACTTGCTTAAATGCTTCTTATGTGATATAAAAGACTATGATATATCGATATTTTAAAATCCGTTAATTTTCGTATCTTCTGGACACATGTTCGTTTTTCGAACACTGGGTCTTACAGCTATCAAAATTGCAAAATATTCCAAGTTTACTTTATTTCAAGTATATCCAAATTTATATGTTTGAATGTCATTTACGAATGTGATATTCTGCAAAACATTTTTGGTGAAGTCTTTGATTGCATTTATCGCACTTGTAAGTTGTGTTTTTTTGACAAGCTTTGCATCGACCTTCAGAGATTTTCTGCAAGAAGTGTCCAATACCATCAAAGCGAATGTCAGGTAGAACACTGTGAACGGTGGCTGGAATTTCGGAACTGGAAGATGCTTGCATTTGTAAAAGGGTCCTCACGACATACCGGCGAAAGTCAAGTTGCTGCATGGCTCCACCAACTTCACAGAGAATTCGCCACGCAGCAACGACGCATACATTCAGGACATGGGTATAAAAAAGCAAACCACCATTTTTTCCATTTGATGCTCGGACGATAGTCACTAAGGAAACGGTCGAAAAGATCGACCCCTCCCATTCTAGAGTTGTATCCGTGAATCATTTGAGGGCAATCAACTTGAATGTATGAACTTTGAATCCGTGAGTACCGCCGCTTTTTGATTGTTGGGGACACTCCCTGGTGATTTGAGGCAGCGTAGATCGGTCTGTTGTCATTCCATACGGCTATAACGACGTCTCCATCTCCGGCAACATCGATAGCACCTTGAGGCTCCTTCTTGAAAGCCGAAGATTTGGGAAGCGGACATCCTTCTAGACGATTTTCTCGAATCGTCCCTACAAAGAACGCTTTGGATGAATCTACTCGTGTATAATGTCTATATATATATATATATATATATAGAAATAGAATGGTTGAAGCCATAAACCTCCCTCATAAATAAAGGTCATATAATACATATATGTTTATTATACAAAAAGTACACACTAACATATATTATTTTGTTATTATTATTATTTCTTTATATATACACTGTACATACATACATGCATGTACATCTATATTGATATACTATACGTAGACATTCACATGACAACTACTATACGTATAATTTACGTCTTTTAGATTATTTTATATTATTATTTGTTTCTATTAATTATTAAATATTATATTTTACATTATTATATTATGTGTCATTGTTATATTATTTTTATTTTACTGAGATATTGCGTCCAATGTGTCTCACCTGTAGCAGCAACTCCTCGATCTTTCAGAGATTTCAATAATTGATAGGAAGTGAAGTAATTATCAAACGTTAGGGTGTGCATATGTGGAGTCTCTATAATTTCAGAAAGAGAATTGATGACTGATGTTCCAAGAGGAGTTGCGTCTCTTCCAGTTTTTTTTCGTCCGGTGTAGATGGTAAAAAAATATGGATATCCATTGCTGGAGCATATCACCCAAAATTTGTAGCCAAATTTCACAGGTTTGGAACGCATAAACATTTTCGCAGAATGCTTACCGAAATACGGTAGCATCTGTTCGTCGCAACTGAGATCTCGATGAAATACCTTGAATTGCATCAAGTGTTTGTTCAGTGCGTCAAATAATGGTCGAACTTTGGCTACTTTATCGTCAACATCCAGATCATTGTTGTTTGCTAAGAGTAATGATCTCTTCATGTCCATAAATCGGTTTCATGACATACCTTTCCTAACAACAGTGGTAGTCACATCTTCATCTGTATTCCAATATAAGCGCTGATTAGGAAGAGTGACGTATCCAGAAAGGAGAAATATTCTGGAAAATCTGTACAATCGTCAATTGTAATAGATGACCGGTGAACATTCTTTTGATTCGCGTAACGGTTGCTTTCTGTAACTAGCAGCTGGTTCATTTCCTCAGTGTAGAACATTGAGAAGAGCTCAAAAGGATTCTTCTTAGCATGAGTGGGATGGCTATCTAAAATTGCAGTCGGATATTTTTGTGGAATTGGTTGACGAAATGTCTCCGACTTTTTCCAAGAAGGGCGAGCAGTCCGACTCCTAGATTTATGCGAGGGTCATTCTCTTTGAATTCAATGTCTTGTTCATCTTCTTCTGCAGATATATCGGTGTAATCTACCTCAATCGTACCGGGAACGTCATGAGGAATTATGTTACGGTCTTCTGTTTCCTCTTCATCAGTCACATTACCGGTATTATCAGGCAGAATTACAACGATGTTGTCTACATCGACAGAATCATCATTTTCGATCATTTCCACAGCTTCATCTATAGTGTATAGCGTCTTTGTCCTTTTGTAGCGTGACATTGATCAGCTGAAAGGTAAAAATATTTTTTTAAGATATTGTTTCAAAGTTTCACTTGAAATTTACGGGATAATAGTTCTAGTTTCTAGCCGTAACTACTGTGGATATTTCTTATATTTATGATTTCAGAAATGTCTAAGTCCCATTGTTCGAAAAACGAACATGTAAAACATAAATGTTCATTACGTATGCTAAAACACTATCAACTCTTCTGCAAATGATACAATAATAATCTTTTTAGTCTACTGTTGCTATTACTATGATTTATTGCTACCTCTGTTCTCTAATTACCGACACAAGCTTAGATTATTTGAAGCAAAGGTGACTTACTGAAAAGTTCGTGACTGTCGACAACTCATGCAGCAGCTGCAATTGTAATAAGGCGCAGACGAGGCAAATGACTGCTGCTACGCGTTAGCACTGTTTATCAACTGCCTTGAACGGAGAGTCGAAATGATTCGATCAATGACGTAGTTGAATGCGGTTGATGAAACCCATCTGTTCGAAAAACGAACAATGGGCCGTTATGGGTTAAGAATAGGACCGTTGATTTTCCTCTCGCACCCGAATCTGGCATAGTCAGTCCAGATATGTTCTCTCCCTTTATGGAAAAACACAATTCGCAGTATGAGGCGGAAAATGACTTAAAGTATAAAGCCACTAGGAAGTTGTTGCTCACCAAATTGAACAAACAGCATTACATCGTGCACTATTCCATCCTCAAATTCTATCTAGGTATGGGGATGCAACTTGACAAAGTCCATCGCGCTATCCAGTTTAGGCAGAAGCCCTTTCTAAAACCGTATATAGAATTTAATAGGAAGAAACGGGCTGAATCCAAGAATCCTTTCTAAAAGAACTTCTTTAAATTCAAAAATAATGCCCTCTTTAGTAAAACCATGGAGGATGTGAGAAAGCGCATGGACTATCGTATCGTAACTGATCCGGAAACGAGTATCAGGTTATGTCGCTCGCCGTTGTTTTGCCACCATGATGTCATTTCCGAAGACATCACTGGTTTTAAAATGCTAAAATCTAAAGTAGAACTTTGTATGCCCATTTATGTCGGTCAAGCTGTCTTGGATCACTCCAAGTTAGAAATGTATAAGTTATTTTACCACACTTTTAAGACATGTCCACTTCTCCAACGTGTGGAATTAGTAGGAGGTGATACAGACAGCTTCTTCCTAGCTTTGACAACCACGAGCCAAGTCAAGCAGGAACACATTTTAAAATATTTAGCACCCAAGTTTGATAGTTCCAACTATCCCACTGACCATCCGCTTTACTCTACCTCAAATAAAGCGAAGCTTGGCTGCTTCAAGGATGAGTGTGCGGGCAAACAGATAGAGGAGATGATCTTGCTTCGCCCCAAGATGTACTCCACGAAGCTAAAATCCTCAGAGCTTTCTATAAAACGGGCGAAAGGCATCTCGAAGTCAATCGTTAGAAAAATGACACATAGGGACTATCAAGATGCCTTAGATTCTCTTAAAATTAAAAAAGTAAAAATGAACATTTTAAAATCACAGTCACATCAAGTCAGAACAACGACGTTTAGGAAACGAGGTCTCTCAGCTTGGGAAGACAAGCGATGCTGGATGAGTCCTAATCACTCATTACCATACGGCCATCCAGACACTCATCTACCTCCACCCAAGAGACAGAAACTTTCTCCTTCTCCGTCCGGCGATGTCTGATGATGAATGCTTCCTCTCTGTTGTGGTTGATGTTTTTCCTTTTACTCCATGGCGTTTTCTATGGGGTGTTGTGAGTGAGTGCCTTGCAACATGCGTCCAACTCCTGATCACTTCATATCATGACTTACATATCAACTGGTTTTTCCTGACGTTGTTTTCTCCCTGTACATGAGTGACTTTGTTTTCTCCAGTGATGTGAGCCATAAAAACTTTGTTTTCTGCTACTATCAGTATTAACTATGTGCGGTGCTATGAAAATCTGCTGTGATGATGAATAACATATCATGTACAGACTGTCTCGTTTTTTTTGACATAAAGATGGGATTCTCACTCAATAGATAGAAGTGAAAGTTTTAATCATTTTGTAAGATGGGTAGGGTTAGAAATAAAGTTGTTGATTGTAAGTTAGAAATATAGTTGTACCCATGTCGCTGTTTGTAAGATAGGCGAAATATAAAATGAAGTCAGAATCACTTCACTGTTTCTAAAGTTAGAAATATAGTTCATGATTTGAAGTCATAACCATGTCAGAGTTTGTAAGTCAACATCCTCACCAGCGAATGTGACATCATGACAGTTTCTTCGGCTTAGGAAACATCAACCACTTTGCTGACTCATGTCTATAAATAGCTCTGACTCATGAAGGGAAGAGGCGCCAGTCATACGAACCTAATCAATCTTTTTCAACCTTTTCACCGACATGTGTGTGGGCGTTATTTATCAGACAAAGCGATGGCGCCTCACGTCAGACATCGTGACCTTTTCACCGACAAGTGTATGGGCATCATTTCATGTCTATAATTAGCACTGACTCATCATAAAGTGATGAACCTTGTTGATGACCATTTCACCGACAAGTGTGTGGGCGATAGTTCATTGCGATGACTCATTCAAAACCCATCATTTGATTAACACGATTCCATTAACTGTGACTCATACAGATAACGCATTAGAGATTTAACAATGTCAGCTACTTTACTGATATCACGTAAACCAGTCATGATGCAATGTCCGTTGTGAAACACTGCAATATGTACAGGATGCCACTTCCAAATCGGAGCAGCAGGAAAGAGTTCAGTTTCATAAAATATACAATGATTACTGGTTTTAATGTTGGCTAGATTCACTAACATCCTCAATTGAACAGACACTACTATATTCTTCAATGTCAGGGGAATGAGGCGAAGATGAGGCATGAGTGTTCGCATTCTCTTGAAGACTTCGTAACACATGGACTGCATCACGAAATGAGAAAGGTTTCCTAGGACTTGGGTTTTGCCGCAGCGAAAGATTTGAAGATGTCGACCGTTGCTCATGCGAATGACCAACATTTGCGGACGACCACGATGATAGACTGAATCGGGAAGATGGGTATGCAACTGTTCTAAATCGATGTCTCTTCTCAGATTCATTTCGCGCATGTCGTTGATGATGCGGATGGGGAGCATGACTCACAAATGACATGAGGGTGGAGTGAACTTCCCTTTTATACTTTTCCCATGAGGGTTTTGGAATCACAATGTAGCAGTGATCATTATGTAGAATCATCTCTTGAATGCGAATAAATACAATGCCGTCTCCTACGTTAATGACACGGCAAGAGTGGGATAGGATTGCGCGATGCAACCTTCGTAGATGAAAGCGTTCTAGAGTTATCTGAAGTTGACGTTTCGTATCATGAAATGTAACACACTGATTTTTACATGATACATGGAGCCATGCTGATAATTTCCACATGTTTAAAACCTGAGTAAAGAAGGGTATGCCTAAGAAAGAAGGAGAGAGTCATGTTCATGTGTGGCATGGTGAGTGTACATTTTCTTTCTTGATACGGTGGCCGTTAGGCCGTGGTCTCATAAAGACCGATGGTGCGTTCTCAGTTTGTGGAGAGTGTTACTGTAGTTGATCATCATCAACATGGACATCATTTTTAAAGGTGATGGAGACAAGATAGGGATTCAACGTAAACAACCTTCCGTCCCTGCGCGGACCCATGTAGATGGTTTGAATTTGAAATTTCGAAGGAGTAGAATCCTTTTCCCAAAATGGGGAGTGGTTTGCAATTGAGTAAGTCGAATTCGCTGCCCTCCTTTTCATGGATGATGAGACAGTGTCTATCCATATGAACATACATGTATCGTCTTTCCATGATGGGAACTTGTGACCGCTTCCCATTGTGTCGAACAATTTCTTTGGGAATGGTGAGATTTTCTTTCAGGAACGTTTCAAGAGTATTGAATTGTAACCGTGTCCAATAGTCTAACGCACACACACGGCCAGTCCATACTTTGTTGACATAACCTTTAGATAATCTATCCAATGACTTGGAGTTTTTATGGTTACGGCTTCTCCATGATGAGTTATCTTTTGATTGAAAGCATTTTTACCCGATGCTAAAGTAAGGGAGTTCAGTGTACCCAGTGCGAGAGCAGAGGAGTTGATG
Source organism: Prostheceraeus crozeri (assembly GCA_907163375.1). Taxonomy (NCBI): domain Eukaryota; kingdom Metazoa; phylum Platyhelminthes; order Polycladida; family Euryleptidae; genus Prostheceraeus; species Prostheceraeus crozeri. The sequence goes on from CAJQUW010010208.1 coordinate 17,578, forward strand.
GCTTCGAGCAACTGCATGGTTAGCGCAAGGACGGAAATGATTGCCATGAGCTCAGTCGTCCGTTTTATAAGCAGACCTAGCTCCAATCACATACGTTTCCCTTTTCTCGTTTTCCCTGTCTTTGTTGCGTGACAAAGAGTTATCGCACGTGAACGTTTGACTGCGTGGGTGGAAACCTTCCCTCTTACAAAGTCGTTCTAGTCCTCACAAAGACTTGAGTGACACACCCCTTCTAGCGAACAAAAACGCATTCATTTATCTAACAAAGAGCCTGATAGTAATGCACAAAGCGCAATGACTCATGTCATGACACGCCCCTTTTCTCGAACAAAGACGCATTCATTTATCTAACAAAGAGCCTGATAGTAATGCACAAAGCGCAATGACTCATGTTGCTCTATACACCATTACAAAATACTCAGTTAAAAGGAATCTTTATTGCATCTACACCATGTGTCGGCATCAAACAAAGTCGTGGATGTAAACGCACTCAGTTGAATCTTCATATGTTAAACAACGTACGCATTTCCTTCCAACGTCTCTTCTATTCTCTCCATAATTTTCTCCATATGATGAGCATAAAATTGATCACTAAGAGTAATCCATTCTGTGCAATAAGATCCAAAACGAAGTGGTTTTTGTAAATCTTTCAACTCTATATAAGCAACGAGTCTACCCTTTACATCTTGAGGTTGTAAACTCTCCATCAATCTTTTGAAGAGAGGAAGGCTTTCAATGAGCACTACTTTCATATCATTCATCTTCATTTTAAATGTAAGTTTCCAATCTTGTAAAAATCCATCGAATCCTTGTTGATCAAGTGTCAAATGACGCATGTGGTTACTTAAGGTACGATGCGCCATCATAAACGTTGTGACTATAGATTTCACATTGCTTCAATGACTTCCACTATGAATAAAACAGAAATAACAATCATGTTCCACTGTAAGTTTATTCAACATCAGTCAAAATTCACAAGTACAGAATACACTTCACAAAATGATCATCATTCATTCACAAGGAGTAAAAACATGTTTTACATAGACCCATGCTGTTGACAATAATATAGATACAGTTCATAAGCGTCATAGAGACTACAATGCCAGCGTGAAGAGAGTTTTGCAATGTAGGTAGCTTTATTTCCAGTATTACAATGGGATGGTGGTCTGTACAGGTGATGTCTCTCACCGAAACATATAGCCAAAAATCATTTCATCTCTGAACTTCTTTTGATCACAATGCATATGATAGTCTTGTCTTACACGATCTACCCAACATGGTAAATGTAAATTATCAATGTGCAACTGAAGTGTTGTTGCTTCTCGTTCAGAATCATTTCCTAATATTTCAACAATATGAAAACCTGACAGCCACCGCTTAAAATCACTTATCAAATACGTTTCATTTACAAATCCAATATGAATCAAAATAGAAGGATCAAATCCATGCACATGACGTCGTGACCATTCGTCTTTGTGTGGAGGACAGTAGGCAAATCTATGATATACACTAATAACAGTTTGATCACTTTCCCTCATTGCAATAGCACTCAATTCCTGCATGGGTGTTCCCTCACTGTCTATGAAGATGACAACCTACAATATCAAAAAGACTTCATTACAAAATAATACATTGAGCAGGAACTTTACAAGGATGTCTGTCCTTTACATAACAAAAGATACATACAACATGATTACAATGTTTTATTTGAACATAACGCGCAAGACCGCGTTTTCCACATTCACTACATACTAACTGATTACAATACTTCAGATTTCTCTATGGTGGCAACACCATCTTTCTTTGATGTGCGACGGCGTTTAGGTTTAGTGACAGGTTCTTGACACTCTTTGACACCAGAATCAATGACTTTCTCAATGTGATCAAGTCCTGTTAACTCAGGTTGATGATGAATTTGAGCAATGCGCAAATTGAGAGAAATGAAATTACCGTCAGATTGATGAGGTCCCACATAAACAGCAGGCACCTCAATATGAAAAGAATAAAAGCCTGCACCTAGCGATGACAATTCTGTTTCAACTGACTGTTCAACTGTCACTCCTGAAGTGACTTTACAATACTTGCTTTGTAAAATATAGCAGCGAGTGCCGCGATACAATGGTTTATAATAAGAAGTTTTCTTTTCTAGCCACAACTGTAATAGTTCAGTAGGAATAAGAGCCTTTTGCCTCACAACGTCTTCTAAAATGTCAAGCTGCTGACGCAACCAATTATCAATAGGGATAATCAGGTTTTGACCGCAACGATTTACTTGCGTATCCACTTTTGGTAAGTATACAGCCGGCGTTTGAAGATAGAGTCGAACACCGTTGTGGCGCACTTGTTGTTTGTAGGTAGGATATCCGTGAATTACCTTTTCAATTTTCGGATTCCACAGCTCGAGATGATGAGGATTCAGTGATGCAGCAGTTGGAGTAGGATTCATGGCCATGGCAGTCTGTAACGAAAGAATACCACTAAGTACATTCATGATCATCAGAGAAAAGAAAATTGTTAGCTTAGCAGTGACATATGAGGTGGCCCTTAAGAGGACCTTTTGGGGAGTTCACATGATTTAAAGCTTATCACCAAAGTGTAAGTCTTCGTCATCGTCCAGTAAATTAAATGTCTTGGGCTTAGGACCCGAATTGAGTTTCAATTCCCTAAAAGACTTAAAGGTAAAGCGTCTAGGTGGTAGAGGCGGTGGCGGTGATGGTTCAACAAAATAAGCTTGTACAATCATCGGCCACACACTCTCCTGCGTCTCTCTTCTAAAATTCTGGTAAGGTTTAGGCCAGACAGTCATGACACTCACGTGTAAATTTGCAAACAGGATTGATCAGACAAAGTTGAGACGGAGAATGGCTTCAGCAAGTCACACACGCTTTCCAAGTTAAGAGAATGAAATGAAGAGAAAATGGGTAGACGTCTGCTTTTATAGTCTCCCGCGAATCCACATTTGACACTATGTGAGCCAATCAGAGACCTCCGTTTCTCCCCTGACTTCGTTGCGGCAGGGAAAAGGAGGCACGCGGACGTCTGAATCATGAATGCTTTTCCCAAATCTTGTAGTCGAATCTAGTTTAGCACATTGAGTTGAATATGAATGTGTTTTATGCGACATAAGAGCAAGTTGGATCCATGCTCATGAAATGAATCTAGTCGAGATGCAATTTTCGCCATGTGTCGCTGATAAAAATCTTTGGGATCATGTATCGTCTCTGCAGAATAGGATGCAAAATGAAACACTACACGTTCACCTGCATGTTCATCAGTCACTTTCTCAAATTCAATCTCTGCAACTAATCGTCCTTTCACATCTTTATTTATCAAACTGTCCATGAGCTGTTGGAAAACGAAGTAACCCTTAGCGATAGCAAATTCTAAGTCTGCCTTTTCATGATGAAAGGAGATGATGTAGTCCCTAATCACACCACGAAGACTTTGTCGATGAAAACGTAGTGAACAAAATTCATTCGTAAACTCTACTGCTTCTGTCATCTTTCTTCCTTTCACTTTGTAGAATAGCATGAATGACATTCAGGTGTAACATGGCACACTAATTCCAAATCTGGTCTCTGTTTTTCCGTCCGAGGCTTGCTTCACCCGCTAGAGTGATTTTCGTAAACATTCTAACTCTGCCGTTTTTCGCCAATGTCCAAAAATTTCAATGACGTCTCACCTCTAAACGAGGGCAGAGTGGAACAAGCCATCTTTTCCACTGAATTTGTCTCACTTTTAGCTTTCAAACGAGCTATTGCACGAATCTCTACGATCTCAGGAACCAAAGTTGGAAGATCGTTCGTTGCCGAGGGGGGGGGTTAGAACTTTTTTCTCCGATTGAGCTGGGAAGAAGTTCCTAGACCAAAAAGTGGCCAAAACGTCCGAATTTGCACTCCGTCTTCCCATCCGAGCACTCCTTCATACCGAAACATGGACTTTCTTATCCCAAAACATCCAAAACCTGACTTTTCCAACTTTGACGTTTTCCTGCCATTTTCCTCCCGAAAGCCAGGAACAGTGGACCAAACTGAGCTTTCCACTGCATTTTTCTCACTTTTAGCTTTCAAACGAGCTATTGCACGACTTTCTAGGATCTCTAACACCAAAGTTGGAAATTGGCAGGAGGGGGGGGGACGTCCTCAAAATTTTTTCTCTCCCATGTCGCTGGAAACATCCTTCCTAACCCAAAATTGGCCAAAAATTGCGAATCTGACCTCCGTTTTCACATCCGAGCACTTCTTCTGCCCGAAACATGGACTTTCTCATCCCAAAACCACCAAACCCCGCCTTTTTCCAACTCTGACGTTTTCAGAGATTCCACCCCTTGCTGCTCCTCCCGCCTTCCTTCCTCACCCAAAATTTCATGTAGATTCCACATCTGAACTCCAATTTCACATCCAAACCCTCCTTCATGACGATTTCCAACTTTTCTCATCCCAAACACCATCAACATTTACCCTTTTCTCACTCTATCCTTCACACATCCCACCCCTTCTCCCTTCCGAGATTCCACTCCTAGCTGGAAAACTCCTGCCTTCCCGCCAGAGGGGGGACCTGTTTCCTCCTCTCGGACCCATTCCTCCCAACACATCCTTGGCCACCTCCCTTCCTTCCAGAGGGGGGGCTGAGTCAGCATGATGACTCATCACTGCACCGCATCGTCCTTGAATTTGCCACGGGGTTACTACTAACATTTTTTGACTGGCGATTCATGTTGCTCTTCACATAAAACGTTCTCTCTTGGCCATCTACAATAAAACTCAGTTCTTTTCCTGTTATCAAAGTCGAGCAGGCTTGGCATTTTGATTCATTGCACTTTTCAATTCCTGTTATCGTTATTCTGTTGTTCCTTCTTAAAATGCTTAACAGTGATTTTGGCTGTTTGTATGATCTAAAGAAGTTACACTTTTTAAATGATTTCATCAGCTTTAACGTGTTACTTGCTGGAATTATCAGCTTCTGGTAAGCATTAGGATTGTTCTTATTAAAAGTACTCACGAAAGGGATCATTTTGTTCATGTTTCGGTTTTTTACATTCTTCTTCGGAGAATTACGCTGACACTCTAAAGCTCTTTGAAAACAATGGCGTATAAGACTTATACGCAATTGTTTTCAAAGAGCTTTGGAGTGTCAACGTAATTCTCCGAAGAAGAATGTAAAAAACCGAAACATTTTTATATGTTTATATACATGCTTTGATTCATTTTTCAACCGGGTTTATTTGGAATTATATATATATATATATATATATATATATATGAAAAACTAGAACCCAAATAGTCAAATCAAAAACAATTGATGCACGAGCGCTTTCATTTCAATCAATCTTCAGGTGCATTCAAAAATACATTTAAAGTGAAAGTTATAGATGATAACATGCATAATACAAAAAATAGGCTGTAGATATAAAACATTTCATAGATTTCTTATAGATGAATTATTGAGCTTAGTCTTGAATAGATCCATGAAATATCTTTCTTTACATTTGCGTTCTATGTCACTATCAATTTGAATCTTATAAAATGGGAAAATCTTAAAATGTCCCTTGCACATTTCTCAAGATGTTCACTCAGCTTTATTTGTCTGTAGATGGGATTATTCAATTGCTGTTTGTGGACTCTAACTCTAGCTCTTAAGGATGTACCTGTTTCACCTATGTAGTATTCTTTACAGCCATGACAAGTTATAACATAAATTAGATTAGAAGATGCACAAGTCATATAACTTTTTATAACAAATGGTTTTCATTGAAGTTATAAGAGTTACCTTCCATTAAAAATTGGCATGTACCACAGCGTTCGTCTTTACATCTAGTGACAGAAAAAATGTTAATATCATTTTCTAAAAATTTCGATTTACACAGGATTTGTTTCACATTTTTAGATTGCCGTTTGCTGTTAAGAAATAATTTGTCTTTTAGTCTGTGGATCACTTTTCAAAATTGAGTTAAAATGATTAATCATGGGAAGAACATTTATATTTCGAGCATTATGCGTGCATACAAAAGGAATCAGGGAATTGTCATTATTTCTTTTTACATCATTATCATGTATTAAGGTTGATGATGGGCCAATATCTGCCCGACAGAGAGCAGTTGGGCAGTTGTCGGGAGATGAAAGCGTGTGAACATTTGTCTCTCCTGTCGGCGTAACTTGGTGCTCCCGATACATTTGCGACAGTTATGAAACTTCCCTTTCAAGTGCCGATCGTGCAGGCGGAAACTTGGAAAGTGATGAACAAGGGAAACTTCTCTCGCCACCAATTATATCAAAGCTCGCCTCTGGCTTCTCCCATCAGCATTCCCTAAACACGGATGAACTTTCCAATGCATCACCACTGAGATGACGTCAATTTCGCATGCAGACTTGGATCATTTTCTCTTCACTTTCTCTACCATTCATTGTGACCGTTTGTGTGCAATCTTCTTCCGTCCAATTTTGCTCAATTCACCGAAGTCCATAATTTTGTGAATAGGCAATAGGTAAGTCATTGACTGCATATGTGTCATATAACTAAGTTTTCCAATAATTGTAAAATCGAAGCCTATTGTGCCTATTCTGTAGGGGCCTATATGCATTAGTTGACTGTCATCTTATAAAAGTTTACATGTTTACATTTCCCATAATCAACGATAACATTGATTATGGAAATAGAATGGAGGAATATGTCTGATAGACGACTAACATATTTCATGAAAAGAATATTTTGCATGCTGGCTACGACTGATGAAACATGGAGTAGAAAATCTTGTTCTTGATATAATAAGTCATATAATTATGAAGTTGTGGAAGGACCAAATGACCTATTACATCCACGGAGTTTTATCCATTGACAAATGACATCAATGTATTCTGCGAACATACCGTTTGTTCTTCGTAGATTCCTACATGACAAATGAATAGAATAAGTTAGCATCACATCATAGATTATTTACACCGAGGCATCTAATGCCAACAAAAAATTAGCCGCTAGTTATACATCGTATTAGCTATCTTGCAAAATTTACGGTACCGGTACCAACGAACAAGTGTTTTTCGATGTTTGTGTGTAAGAAATAAATATCAATAAAGGAGCATATTTGCAATTCATGTACCGTAGTATGTTTGCGACAATGTTTAAATCATGTTGGAATTTTCTTGTAGAGGTGTATAATCCGCTATTCATTCTGCCCAATCTTCTCTGTGGTCTTCTGCTCCATTCCCTGCTGCAAATTAATCGAATTCTGTGGTACATACTCAAAGGTACGCAATTCATCACTTGATTATGTGCAAGATTTTAAATGCAATATTTGCAGATCCGTCATAAGCAAAATGTGCACTTTCGGAGAGTCAGCAACTCATTGCATGCTGAGTTTTCTGAAACTTCAGCAGTTCTCACAATGATCAATCGAAGTGAAATGTTTTCGTCTCTCATATGCTGCATCTAGGTTTTGGTGTAAAAACGCATGCACTTTAGTTTTATAGCCTATACTTAATTTTCTACTGATGATCGAAATAGACAACAATAGATTAAAACTATAAAATAATAAAGACAGTTTCATCTTATCACTATAAAAATATTTGGCAAAAATTGAGAATTCCATTCAAAAATTGATATATTAAATATCATGACTTTTTTAAAATTTAGAATGTCCGAACTGGCTCAAAACACTGCGAACGACGCAAAATATTGAAATGAACCGTCAGAAATCTATTTACTCTAATTCCTGCATTAGATTCAAATTACAAAAACAAATAATAATAATAGTATTAAGCAATTTATTCTTATAATTATATTATTTTATTATTATAAATCTCTATTCAATAAACGATAATAGTCTATATAACGCATACAATCATAAATGAGGAAATACTACGGTAAAGAAAATCAGTAGATATCTTAAGACTCAATAAACAAGGCAAATACAAATTGAGACCTTTAGACATGGATTCCTAATCATTATGTGACGGACACTTGTATGTTTTGAATATCCAAAAATGTGACTCGTGCGAAATTTTCTTTAGAGCATACAGATTAAAATCAGGAGAATTGACGAAAATAGTTCGTTGATTCTAGTTGAAAAGTGGTTGCCAAAAATGACAAAAAGTTTTTAATCTGAACTTGTCATGTAATTAGTCTTCTTTAATCTTGAACAATATTTCACGCACAACCTGTGTGCATCGAGTGAATGAGAAAGAGCTTTCTTTGTCTTTTAGCAATGCAACAGCTTAATTATACATATATGACTAACAGAAATTCTTGTTAAATTCTCCTGCCTATACAACATGCAAAATTATTCGAACAATGGGAATGAGGTTTTACAAATGATATATGAAATAAAGTGGATAAAAATCGAACAGTCGAATATACTGTGGTAACATTCATTCAGACAATTCAACTGCAAAGACGACGCTGCTTCATGATCAATAGATTTTATAAATGATAAAGGCATTGCTTATGTGTCCAGTCCACTGATTTCTGACATGATAAAAGTCTACATGATGCTGCATGAAAGTTGCAGAATTGATACATGAAGTTGTATTTAATCGTTATAAAGTTTTCTTCTATTCTTTTGAAACCACTATTTTATGTTAATGGTGCGATAGGTATTTATAGACATTATAGATTTATAGTTGGGTGCCGTGGGTACACACAGTTCGTCGAACTTCCGAAAGACGGACCTTGCGTTAGTTAGAAGGAATGATGGAAACATGTGAGACTGAAGCGTGCTACTGGATTTGAGGACTGCAGGTGTGAATGGGGACAGAAGCTGGTTTGAATCGATTCTCTCTCTTAGTGAAAATCCTGCGCGGTTACCGGAACATCAACTTTGTGATCATCGATGTAGATCGCACTATGCCATATGTACACTTTCTTTTGAGCGTTCTCAGGTTTTGGGCGAATCTTATTTCGAAGTTCACGCAGATTTCTGTTCACTGACTGTTGCAACGGAGTAAGATCAGAGTTGATGTAAACATGCTTAGTACTTTCCGAGTTTCGGAGGGATTTTGATTTAGATAAAATTGTTTTCTTCTTCGATATGTCCTTCAGAGAGACAAGTAGAGGTCTTTCCTTTCCGGATGAGGGTTTGCCTAGTCGTTGAACCTTGGTGCAATCAACCTCAGCAGTACAGTCAACGGCAATCGAGCTCATGATGTCATTTAGCATCTGACCATTGCTGTAGTCCTCAGTCGCCTCCCTGAGACCATGTATGATTACGTTCTTAAGAGACCTGAGGTTCTCCCTGAGACCATGTATGATTACGTAACAGCCAAAATGATCAGACAGCATCAGACAATCAACAGCCAAAAGTGGCTTTTCAGAACAGACAAGATGAGACAATCACCACACAAAATATCAACCTGTCTATTTTTCTAGAAAATTTTGACACTGGAACGATTTGACACTAGCTACTTACAGTATATCTGGGCACTCCTAATCATATATGTTCTATTGCTGTCCAACTCACTCACACAAGCATTCTTATATGCAGATTATGAACTACTCTGATAACTTCCAAGATGTCCTTCGTTCTGTCGCTGTCAACTTTCTGGAAGTATATATACCCTTGAAAGTTGTAAAAAACATTGTAAAAACAGAATTAAAAGGTGGCATCAATATGTCAAATATTCAGACCGGTTATTCCAATGCCTTCAAGTATTTGAAAAGAACCCTACTTATTTAAACATTGGATATTCTTCTAATCGAAAATTATCAGGGATACCATCCAATTTTGATAAAAGTGTAGTCATAAGTAGTATAATATGGAGTAAACGTAATAATACAAATTAGTCCGTGCGATGAGACAAAAACTGTCTGATAAGCAGGAAATTTATATGATAATACGTAGCATCAGCCAAAATACTGATTTGGCTGATAAATTGTCTGACAAGTGGCTGTTTGCAGTTTACAGTGTAGGCACGTTTTCTTACATGAGCTTACGTTGACTGTGTGCATGATCGACTCTAGACCATCGGCGAGGGAAGAAAGGCTGCAATATTCTTCATTCAAGAATATGTGTAATTCGCTTCGATTCGCAAAACGTTGACATTCATCACAAAACGTGTCCCACTCGCTTGGAATTCTATCCATTTCATTGAAGCGCTGTAATTCGTTCTCAATAATGTTTCGACTATCGAACATTGCTTTTTGCTGCATCGCATTCCTGTCTTTCGCGATATGTTGTCGACGAAATGAACTCGCTGTTTCGTCGAATATTGGGGCCGGAATTTTAGGACGAAGAAATCTTTTCACTTTAATCATGTCGCAGCTGTCTGACAAATGTTTTTTACAAGTGGAAAGTCGTTCGCTTTGCGGAATATTCGGTAGAGCTTTTATCCATCGATCTTTTTCATTCGGGTCGTTAGTCAAAGAATATACAAGCACATACGGTGGGTTTACACACCAACACTACACTTGATCGGCATTTCGAAGCAAAAGCGTAGAGGAAATGAGATCGCATTGGAAAACAGATCGATCCTTTTGACCTTGTATGATTTCGCACCGTGAATTCGGTGATTCACAACAAGCTGTGCTGTGTCCAACTGTGTGGAGAATAACCGTTTCATAAAAAGTGGATCATCCTAAACTTTGACTAAATAAAACATAAGTATGATACAGAAAGCATTTTTCATGTTATTTCATGTCCCTAATATATTTAAATGTCCTTAGATAATCTGATAAGCTATGATACAGTAACGGTTCTTAAGAAGCTAATATTTTGTGGCCCTACCCTTATTGTCAATGACATTACCAATTCGTCTAGGTATTAATTCGATGATATCGTTGATTTTTGACTGATCTGACTTTCTCCACTCTCTTTTTAACAGTGACGTAAGTTGTGATACGCCATCTGTAGGTAGCAGTGAACGACGAACGTTACGTTTTAGAATACTCCATACATTTTCTATGGGATTCAGATCAGGAGAACGAGCTGGCCAAGATAATGTCCTAAGCCCTAATTGAGACTTGCATAAGTTGAATCTACTACTCCTGTGACACGTAGCATTATCATCCATAAATAACCAAGTCGATGGATCACCAAGTTGATCTGTCATTTGGCCAATGTTCATTCGTAAAACATTCACATAGCGTTCAGAATTCATGGTTCCTTGCTGTATGTGAAGTTCAGAGCGGCCATTGGTCCAAATGCCAGCCCAAATCAGTAGAGTCGCACCACCTTGTACCCGGGGACGATGTAAATGTCTCGGAATTTCCTGATCAGATTTTATCCATAATCTCAATCGACCATCACTATCCTTCAGACGGACTGATGCCTCATCAGACCAGACAACCCGATCCCATTGATTTCGCCAGTGACAATGACTCATTGCCCATCTGAGACGTCTTTTTGTATGCTGATCTGATAATTCGATCTGAGAGGGCCTCTTACAGCTCTTGAAATTCGACTCAATAAGTCTTCTACGAATAGTGGACTTAGAAATAGACGAGACTAGTGCAGCCATCTCAGTTAACGAGAGACTTGGATCAACTTCAACAAATCTCAAATTTAGGCGGTCTCTACGTTTAGATGTTTTGCGTGGACGGCCATTTGTTCATTGTGGACGTTGTTGCTCATTTGTGCTTTGTATTGTTTTCAACCGGTAAGAGATAGATTTCTAGCTGAAAGCAATTAGGACTGCTGCCAACACCACCGCAACGAAGTCAGGAAGCTATGGAACATGAAGTCCAGTTAATCACATGTAGCAGTTACATTATTGTTGATGAATAATGGTGCTATACTGGCTCTGACTGACCGATTTTCTATATTTTTGTTTTGCTTGATAGCTTTTGGCTTGTAGAACAACATATTACATAACAAAGGAAACAAATGTAATTTTATAAGAGTGAGGTATGATTTTGTGTAACATTGCTAAATGAAGATCAAATTATCTACTATTTTTATTATCTACAACAAGAAAACAACTCAGTATTCATGCTTGAAATTTCCAACAATGATATTAGCAAGCACAACTGACATATCTTCCAAATTTCAGAGAAATTCGTTCAAGTTTGGCGGAGTTAGACTAAGTTGAAGTTAAGGCGATGTTTAAGGGTGATCCATTTTTTATGAAACAATCTGTTCACTCGAATCTCGATGTTTGTTTTGTGTGACAGGGCGCTAAAGCTGTTGTAAGCGCTGCGAGGTGAGGAATCAGTCGGCCTTCAAAACTTTCTCCACTGCAGTCGCAGTTCACCGTCCGAGCATATCACTTGATTAAGTGCGTCCTTGATTAACATCATTCAAGCAGAAATTATCCAACAAATATTAAAATGTGGTCAAATGTCTGATAACGTTATTTCCTTTTTGATATGATGAAATAGATTGATTAAAATTCAAAGTCTTTTGAAATTATGCTGAAGAATTCTCGAGAGCTCTATATGCTGATGTGTAATCCACCTTATTCCTTACCTGATCATTCTTGGAATTGATAATTTCCAGCAAGAATACTAATTATGAATTAAGCGCTGAATAGAATGGTAATTCTAGATGAAAAGCTAAGTATGGCTGAGGTGGAATTTATATTGTTAGACCATAAAGGAGCGAAAAGACAATCTGTAGGAATCATTAGTTTACTCCAGGAAAGAAGTTGGATCTCTGTAGAATTCAGAGAAAAAATTATATATAAAAGCCTGGATTGTAGACAATCTTCCCCTTGACATTCTTTGACTAAGAAAGATAATCCGGTCACAATATAGCAAAAGATATTCATTTCTGCAAATGGTGCTGTAGTCGATGTCAACAATTGATATGCAACTTTTGCCTAAAACCATGATGCAAAGATCAAAATACAACTTTACATGTAGGCCTACAATATTGGAGGTACGCAGAAATAGCAATTTCAACAATTTCTATTTGTAGTTTAGGAGAAATATGAATATTTGTAAAGTATGGGTCTGGCCAGAGCCAGGTGTATCATTTAACTGCTAATTGTGCGTTAAGTGGCCTCAAGATTTTGCACTAATGGCGCTTGATGAGAATTCCAGATTCCAGATCTTCATGCTATCCATAATTATGTCTTTGATAATATAACTAGCTGCTTCTCTTCAATATACACTGTAAGCCGTCAGCTAACAAATGAAATGAATTTCGCTGCTAAACCAACTCATCAAAAAACTAACATTTCTTCCCAAATGAAGACGGTTTGGCATTCTTGGTTACCAGACCATCTTCATTTGGTAGCGGCCACCTGGGTGAAATCCGACGGTCTGGTAGGTAATTTGCTGCCAAACCTTAATGCGGCTGCCAAATCACCTTGAATTTTATTGGTTACTATCAAATTTCTATTGTCTTCATTTCGCAGCAATTACCTGATCATCTGGTAGCCATGACGTTATATTTAACTGGAGCTTCTCATATTTAGCTTATATTGACTTTATACTACTAATAAATTAACACTAGTTGATGTACTATATATCTTTAAGCGGCAGCCTTGTGTTACATTATTTTCTATTAAACATAAAGGGTGAAAAACCTCTATTAAGTCAGGTGGTATAGAATTCAGATGCTATCACTTCCTTTTACAACCAACTCCGCAAATGCTGAACTCCATGTAGTGCAATGACTTTATACATTTAGATTGACCCATATCTTCACTGGAAGCACATTTACCGATATATCTCAAACATGATTGTATTTGTTAATTTAGGAATTAACATGTATTGTCATTTCGGATTGATCGTCATCTTAATTTGAAATTTACGTAATGCACATAGTTCGTAGTTGTAAGCTTACTGATTACCTATAAAATCTTTTAGACTTCCGTGCAATATAACGAATTCAATATTGTAAGTTTGACACTTAAATGCCAATAGCTTAGTTATAAACAGTAATGAGTACCATGTAACGCAAGAGTGATGTATGTTGAGGACATGCCTTAAATCCATATATTTTTAATTGAAAATTCACCTTGACGTTGTAATTCAATTTTTATGAACATTATATCATGAGAAACTTGATGTTTCATAGATTAAATTGGCATATGTGTCACTTTCCTACGTGATATTAGCTTTGCCCAGTAGTCATCACGAAAACTATTGAATGTTGTCAATATTGGCTGACAGTGTGATCTTCCCGACATCTTTTCCATAGTGCAAAGATTTTATGATTCTTTCAATGGACAAAAATAAACAGTCTTCTTCAAATTATTGGTAGCACATTGAAAATTTAGAGGAAAAAATCAGTTGATTTCAATTATAATTTTAACAATGTCCTTTTGCAACCTTTTCATTTTGATGTGCTTGTCTGTCTATGATATAGGGTCTAGGAAATATCATTTTTGAGACTGTCACTTTTACGGAATGACATATAATTCATGGAAAGAAGCTGTCTATAACCTGCAAAACATACCTCAAGTTGTATTGTTATGTGCATCATTCAAGAAGTAACAGGAAACGGTGCTTCAAAAATATGCATGAATTTATAGCATGAAAAAGCTTAAAACTTTAAAAGTGGTTGGCTGCACGGCTGTTGAAATGTCATGAAAATAACTTAACAACGTTACTAGAAAATAAAGTCTAAATTTGAAATGTGCCATAATTCATTCCAATGTAAACTTTGAAAATTGTCATGTAAATCATGACAAAGCATAAACGCATTCACAATTATCGATAGCATTGATTTCAACACCCCTCATGCTGATAGAAATTTGGTTTCATTTATGATACAATATTATGAAAATTATATCATCCACAGTTAAGTATGCTTCATTTAGATAGCACCTATGCGACTAGAAGAAGGAGAAGCATCTGGTAGGCACTATGCAGGTGTGGTAGCTTTGCTGCCAAACAGTAAAAACGCTAACAAATGAAAGGCATTTGGTTGCAAGCATTTTCATCGGTTTGACAGCGTACAGTTTACAGAGTACATTTCAAATTTATTATCTGAACGATCCGTTTGAATGCCTGGAGATGAGTGAGATGATGTCATCATTGAAACACTTTTTCCTTTCTTAGGAAATAATATTCTATTTTCACGATCCCATAGCTCCATCGTTGAGTGCAGCAAGTGATCCTTCGCAGATTTCATATCCTTTGGGACATCTCTGCAGTTGGCTGAAATAGTTCCAGTCATCGTAAGACCTTTTTCCAGTAAGTTGCAGCACAATGAATGACTCGTAAAGTATCTGTCAATAAAGATATTACGATCACCATTGAAATAAAATAAAGAGAGATTCATTACTGTATTTTCGGCTATTCCAACCTCTCGAAACCCATCAGAATTTTTGCCACTGTGGATAGTGCCAGAGAGGGCATAACCATTCTCTGCATCACAAAGCCAATAGAACTTGACACTGTATTTTGCTGCCTTTGATTTCATGTAACAGCGGCCAGTTGCGTATTCTGTATCCATATAGTTGTTCGTCAACAGAATTCGTTCAGTAGGAACGTAATACTTACGTAAATTTTGATGTTGACGTCTATCTCCTTTATTGTCAAAAGATATATATTGCAGAAAAAGTTTGAACCTATTCTTCGACATTGCACAACGATAAAATGGTCACGTGTCATTTATGCTAAATAAAGTAGAAAAATCTGACAGATTGTCTTTGTCTGCACCCGCACGGATGAGAATTGCAAGTCCGGCTTTTAGCTCAGACAATGTAAATGCAGTCTTTTCAACTTGCCGTAAGCGTCGATTTGTGTACATCCAAATTGTTCGAAGAATTGTCTCGTCGAGAAGCAAGAGAAAGGATTCCACCCCTGTTCGAGGCACGAATGTTGGACCAGCACCTAAGTTGACAATTTCATCCGATTTTCATCTGAATTCTCCACGATCGATTTCAATTTAGTCTCATTTCAAGTTTTACTTTGTTGATACCATATGATTGCTAATGCAGTTGTGTTCAGGCACTGCTGTGGATTCCTCTCTATACCCGGGAAAAAAGTATTGTTTATTTTTGAAATTGTCTTAAAACACATTAACTTCATGTCAATTTTCAATGCTTTGTCATGATGTACATGGTGATTTTCAAAGTTTGCATCGCAATGATTTATGGTATCATTTCAAACTAAGACTTTGTTTCTAGCAACGTTTTTAAGTTATTTTCATGCAATTCAACAGCCGTGCAGACACAGACTTTTAAAGTTTGAAGTTCTTCATGCTACAAATTCGTTCATATTTTTGAAGCCACGTCTCTGTTATTTCTTGAATGATGCACATGACAATACGAAGCATGCTTGCGAATTATTAAGCGTACTTTTTGTGGGTTATAGACAGCTTCATTCCATAAATGTGACAGTCTCAAAAATGATGTTTCCTGGCCGCATAGGCCCTTTATCATAGACTGATAAGCATTCAAAAATTAAAAGGTTGCAAAGGGATATTGTGTAATAACTTTATTAATATGTGAGTGGTTGTCAATAACAGCCTTTTTAAGTTTACTGTGAATGAGGAAAAACTTGTCTGTTTTAAAAATTTCACTCAAATTATATTGCAAGCCAACAGAATTATAAGTTCATTTTTCTGCGATTAATCAAATCTGTCACCCTATTTGACAGATCAACTCTCATGCATGGCAAGCTTTTTAGGGTAAATTTGCAATTTCTTTTGTAATTTCATCAAAAAGACATTGCTACTTTTTGAAATTTGATGTTTTTCATTCACAAGTATAACGGAATTAGGACAGTAACTGAAATTAGAAATTTATTGAACCCAACAATATGGACATTGATTTAACATTCCTATGAAAGAAAATTCAACTATTTTTGTTTTTTGTTGTATTTTGAGGATGGTGACAAAAGTCACCATACAATGGGCATTACACAGCGCTTCATGAAACAGCTACAATTTTCATTACAAATTTATCATAATTGTTTCTGACTTGTCTAGGATCGCAAAACTATGTCATCTGAATGAAAGTTAGAATGTTTCTGGAAAAAGCATGATAAATTCACATGTGTCTGATCTCTTACGTATGGCTGGCTGTATAAATAAATGACTTATAATTGCAGATGCTGCATTGCAATATTAACTTCCGTTATTAACGTTATGGAAATTGTTGCTTGGTTTTCTAGCTTAATTTATTCATTTAACTTGGATAATATTAGGAAGTAAAATTATCAAAAGAATTGCTAAGTGACGGCATCCACACTCTATACCCTACAAGTCCGCTTCTTGCAGACTCTGCATCGACGAAGATATGTGATGTCTGCCGTTTGAGCGAAATGCTCTTGAGGATTTGGCTTCCACATCTGAACTCCAATTTCCAATCCAAACCCTCCTTCATGACGATTTCCAACGTTTCTCATCCCAAACACCATCAACACCCGCCTTTTCTCACTCTATCCTTCCGAGATTCCACCCCTTGCCTCATCACTCCTCCTTCCTTCCTTCCAGAGGGGGGGCTGAGTCAGCAGGATGACTCATCGATGACTCATCACTGCACCGCACTGCACTTGCGTCTGGGATGGGGTTACTATTCTGCAACTTTCATGCAGCATCATGTAGACTTTTATCATGTCAGAAATCAGTGGACTGGACACATAAGCAATGCCTTTATCATTTATAAAATCTATTGATCATGAAGCAGCGTCGTCTTTGCAGTTGAATTGTCTGAATGAATGTTACCACAGTATATTCGACTGTTCGATTTTTATCCACTTTATTTCATATATCATTTGTAAAACCTCATTCCCATTGTTCGAATAATTTTGCATGTTGTATAGGCAGGAGAATTTAACAAGAATTTCTGTTAGTCATATATGTATAATTAAGCTGTTGCATTGCTAAAAGACAAAGAAAGCTCTTTCTCATTCACTCGATGCACACAGGTTGTGCGTGAAATATTGTTCAAGATTAAAGAAGACTAATTACATGACAAGTTCAGATTAAAAACTTTTTGTCATTTTTGGCAACCACTTTTCAACTAGAATCAACTAACTATTTTCGTCAATTCTCCTGATTTTAATCTGTATGCTCTAAAGAACATTTCGCACGAGTCACATTTTGGATATTCAAAACATACAAGTGTCCGTCACATAATGATTAGGAGTCCATGTCTAAAGGTCTCAATTTGTATTTGCCTTGTTTATTGAGTCTTAAGATATCTACTGATTTTCTTTACCGTAGTATTTCTTCATTTATGATTGTATGCGTTATATAGACTACTGTCGTTTATTGAATAGAGATTTATAATAATAAAATAATATAATTATAAGAATAAATTGCTTAATACTATTATTATTATTTGTTTTTGTAATTTGAATCTAATGCAGGAATTAGAGTAAATAGATTTCTGACGGTTCATTTCAATATTTTGCGTCGTTCGCAGTGTTTTGAGCCAGTTCGGACATTTTAAATTTTAAAAAAGTCATGATATTTAATATATCAATTTTTGAATGGAATTCTCAATTTTTGCCAAATATTTTTATAGTGATAAGATGAAACTGTCTTTATTATTTTATAGTTTTAATCTATTGTTGTCTATTTCGATCATCAGTAGAAAATTAAGTATAGGCTATAAAACTACAGTGCATGCGTTTTTACACCAAAACCTAGATGCAGCATATGAGAGACGAAAACATTTCACTTCGATTGATCATTGTGAGAACTGCTGAAGTTTCAGAAAACTCAGTATGCAATGAGTTGCTGACTCTCCGAAAGTGCACATTTTGCTTATGACGGATCTGCAAATATTGCATTTAGAATCTTGCACATAATGAAGTGGTGAATTGCGTACCTTTGAGTATGTACCAGAGAATTCGATTAATTTGCAGCAGGGAATGGAGCAGAAGACCACAGAGAAGATTGGACAGAATGAATAGCGGATTATACACCTCTACAAGAAAAATACAACATGATTTAAACATTGATGCAAATATACTACGGTACATGAATTGCAAATATGCTCCTTTATTGATATTTATTTCTTACACACAAACATCGAAAAACACTTGTTCGTTGGTACCGGTACCGTAAATTTTGCAAGATAACTAATACGAAGTATAACTAGCGGCTAATTTTTTGTTGGCATTAGATACTTCGGTGTAAATAATCTATGATGTGATGCTAACTTATTCTATTCATTTGTCATGTAGGAATCTACGAAGAACAAACGGTATTTTCGCCGAATACATTGATGTCATTTGTCAATGGATAAAACTCCGTGGATGTAATAGGTCATTTGGTCCTTCCACAACTTCATAATTATATGACTTATTATATCAAGAACAAGATTTTCTACTCCATGTTTCATCAGTCGTAGCCAGCATGCAAAATATTCTTTTCATGAAATATGTTAGTCGTCTATCAGACATATTCCTCCATTCTATTTCCATAATCAATGTTATCGTTGATTATGGGAAATGTAAACATGTAAACTTTTATAAGATGACAGTCAACATAGATGATACAGTCAACATAGATGATACAGTCAACATAAGATGACATAGGCCCCTACAGAATAGGCACAATAGGCTTCGATTTTACAATTATTGGAAAACTTAGTTATATGACACATACGCAGTCAATGACTTACCTATTGCTTATTCACAAAATTATGGACTTTGGTGAATTGAGCAAAATTGGACGGAAGAAGATTGCACACAAACAGTCACAATGAATGGTAGAGAAAGTGAAGAGAAAATGATCCAAGTCTGCATGCGAAATTGACGTCATCTTAGTGGTGATGCATTGGAAAGTTCATCCGTGTTTAGGGAATGCTGATGAGAGAAGCCAGAGGCGAACTTTGATATAATTGGTGGCGAGAGAAGTTTCCCTTGTTCATCACTTTCCACGTTTCCGCCTGCACGATCGGCACTTGAAAGGGAAGTTTCATAACTGTCGCAAATGTATCGGGGCACCAAGTTACGCCGACAGGAGAGACAAATGTTCACACGCTTTCATCTCCCGACAACTGCCCAACAGCTCTCTGTCGGGCAGATATTGGCCAATCATCATATTATCAATATTTTTCCACTGGGTATGTTCATTTCTCTATTAAAACCATCATTAAATGATGTTTGATTTTTAAGTTATTTCGTTGTATATCTACATTATTTGTATTCAGTTTGCCTTGAAAAACCAAGATACTTGGCAGAAATCGATCGGCAGAATATACTGTATTTATTTGAAATCTAGTGGTCATTCTATCTTTTATAAAGTCATTTGCATTTTACTATCCATTTTCCTATTACAACTAATTGCAAATGACGACCACCACTAGATCTTCACAATATGCAACGAAAGAAGAAGTAAAAGATCTACACACGAAGCTTGATATGGTATTAGAAAAGATGGAAAAATTAGATGCTGTATTAAATAAAGTAACGTCAATGAATGAAGTTATACATGAGATGAATAAATATCATTTGGACTCTTTGAAAAAAGATTGGACCTCAGAGGTTAAAAACCTCAAATCAGAAATGGACTCCAATTTCACTTCGTTGTCGTCTGTCATTAACCGAAACTTTAAGAATGGCATTCAAGATTCGCTATGGAATAAGAAAATGAGCCAAAGAAAATTTACTTACTATGAGGCGTACCGAGCTGAATCGTTAGCCAATCTGTATGAGCTTGCTTTAAATGATGAAGTGGTGAAAGTACCGAAGAAGTTTTTCAAAAATCCCACTCCACAACAAACGTCATGGGAAAGGAATTTGCAGAAGGATCTGATCACGAAAGAAGTTCAATTTGAAATCCAAAGACTACGTATGACCGCAGCAGTCAAGAGTGAGTACGTCGACAGAATAGATGAAGAGATGCTCAATTTAATTGATCAAAATTATGAATCGCAACAAAGGCCGCTACAAGCGATTAAATGGAAAGAAGCTACGTCGAAAGAGGAAAATCTAAGTAGATCCATATGGGACAACAAAAGTAAATTTCTCACGTCCGACATACATCTGCTACCCATTGATGGTCCTCCAAAACAAGTGAGAAGAGATTTTCCTTCCAGAAGATTCAATAATTATGCCTCAGGCCCTCAAAATAATAAGCCATTTCTTCGTAGTGATAATACGAATTACAGAAATAATACTCGTAATCAAAGATTTCGAAGATATGAGCAAGTGAATCGAACCCGTCCAAATAACAATTACGGAAGACGAAATTACTACCGCGGCGCTTTCAGTCGCAGTAATGACTGTTTTGAAAAGGATAATATGGAAGATTGCTTTTTGAATAGAAGCAACATACGCACGGACAATCTCAACCATTTTGCAGGGAGTAACATGAATGACTCTTTTTTATTCTAAAGACCGTCTCGGTATATAACCTGTCAACAGAGCCTTTAGACGATGATAGTAAATTAATACTTTCTAAAGGTATTAAATTCACACCTACACCGAGACGTAATGTAAATGATTTGGAAAATAGTCTAAGTGACTTTACGAGAAAGCTAAGACTACATGACTACTTTAAATATTATGAAGACACTTCGATACATCTGTGTTCAAATAAACCCGATTTCGTGCCTCCAAAGGGTGTAAACTCAGATTTAGACAATCAAATAAAATTGATGGAAACTCATTATAAAACAGTGATCAATTGTCATCAGCACTACAACAAAAGTAACATCTCTAAGAAGGAAAACAATGCATTACGATCGTTACAAAAGAAATCTAACCTATATTTCTCAAAGGCAGACAAAGGAGGATCTCTTGTTGTATTGGATTATTCACTTTATAGTACTCGTATGAAGAATGAACATTTGTCGAACATACAAACTTATAAAAAAGTGGATGGTTATCATTGTCAAACTACAATGAATGAAGTAACTCAGCTTTGTAATAATTATCAGGAGTGTTTCACCAAGAAAGAATTTGAATTCCTGACCAATTTTCATCCCATATTACCGCACATGTGCGGTCTACCTAAGCTACACAAGAACGTGAATTACTTTAGGGAAATTGAGCCTGATCAATTTGGTTGCCTATCTGCGCCTCCTCCAAGTGATTTGACATTCCGACCTATTATTTCTAGCCGGTATTCTCCTACCAGTCGCTTAAGTACATTTTTGGACCATCTTTTAAAGCCTATTCTACCAAGGATGAAGAGCTATTGTAAGGAGACATTCCATTTCCTCGAACGTTTACCCTCGCATACGGATGATGATACACTTTTTATTAGTATGGATGTGATTTCCTTGTACACTAACATCCCTCATAATCTCGGGTACCGTGCTATTGAATATTGGATTGAAAAGGAAAGAGAAAACATCGACAGAAAATTTGATAAAGCATTTATTCTACGTGGCTTAAGACTTATACTAGAAAGAAATTTCTTTTCCTTCGAAGATGAAACATACCTGCAGATAAGTGGTACCGCCATGGGGACAAAAGTGGCGCCCACCTACGCCTCTTTGGTAATGGGTCATTTAGAAGACGCCA
This sequence comes from Prostheceraeus crozeri, assembly GCA_907163375.1. NCBI lineage: Eukaryota > Metazoa > Platyhelminthes > Polycladida > Euryleptidae > Prostheceraeus > Prostheceraeus crozeri. The sequence continues at coordinate 39,889 of CAJQUW010010208.1, forward strand.
TGTACATGAAAATAAAGGAAGTATTTCCTAGTGATGCCCACACTATTGAAAACTTGTGGATACGCTACCTGGACGACTGTTGGGTAACATGGAATATTCTTGATAACCTCCATCCTTCTATCAATTTCACAAAGGAGACAAATTCTTCAGAATTGAACTTTCTGGATGTTAAAGTATATGTAGAGCCAGCTTCAAGACAAATTCAAACTGACATTTACAGAAAGCAAACGGACAGCATGAATTTTGTTCCATATTACTCGGCCCATCCCCGACACATCGTGAAAAACATTCCATATAGTTTACCTATGCGCATCAGACGTATTGTTTCTGAAACGAATAACCGGAAAATCTGATATTCTGAGTTGAGAAGTCGCTTAGTAAAGTTAAAATACCCTTGGAGTTTGGTGAACGACGCCATTAACAGAGCTGAAAATGAAAGTCCTGCAATTCAATAGATCAAGTCATCTGAAAATTATATCTCCTTCATTCTCAAGTACAACAGGAACAATCCGAATGTATATGGGGGAGTTATCCAACCAATTACCAATACCTTACCTTTGCTGAGTTCTTTCCATAATTGCAAATTCCGTGCTACTTACCGACAACCCAAATCTCTGTTATCCATTCTATCCAAAAATAACCGCAGGTCTATTACGGGCATACAACGTTTTAATGAGAAGCGCTGTAAATGTTGCGATATACTCATTACGGGTAGAACCATTAAGTTTCCTAATTCTCCTACGATGAAATCTTTTACAGTGAATAGAAATCTTACCTGTCTCTCCTCTAATATCATTTATAAGTTAGAGTGCGTTGGCTGCCGCAAATACTACAGCGGACAATCGGGTAACTTACTTAGAACTCGTATTGCTGTCCATAGACAGCACATAAATAATCAACATTATGCTATATTAAATGTGAGCAAACACATTGCTATGTGCGGCCATGGATTTCTCGCGGCTCCTTTCTACCAGCTTCCTCCTACCGCCACTCGGCTGGATAGGATTTCGAAGGAAGCTATGTTCATTTCTCTGTTAAAACCATCATTAATGATGTTTGATTTTTAAGTAATTTCGTTGTATATCTACATTATTTGTATTCAGTTTGCCTTGAAAAACCAAGATACTTGGCAGAGATCGATCGGCAGAATATACTATATTTATTTGAAATCTAGTGGTCATTCTATCTTTTATAAAGTCATTTGCATTTTACTATCCATTTTCCTATTACAACTAATTGCAAATGACGACCACCACATCTTCACAATATGCACCGAAAGAAGAAGTAAAAGATCTACACGCGAAGCTAGATATGGTATTAGAAAAGATGGAAAAATTAGATGCTGTATTAAATATAGTAACGTCAATGAATGAAGTTATACATGAGATGAATAAATATCATTTGAACTCTTTGAAAAAAGATTGGACCTCAGAGGTTAAAAACCTCAAATCAGAAATGGACTCCAATTTCACTTCGTTGTCGTCTGTCATTAACCGAAACCCATCCTTGATAAGATTGATGCTCATCTTCAAGACACCAGCGCCTTCGTTCAATCCATTACAAAGATTAGGATTAGTAAGATGAATCAAAATTCATTCTCTTTTGGTTCTTTGGATGTTTCCAATTTATATGGAAGTATCCCTCTTACCGCTGTCAACAATGCCTTGGATATTTTTGTTAGTTTTTTCTTGGTAAATGCTCACCTTGCTGAGTGGTCTTCACTAGATAGGCAATCTTTGCTTGATTTATTGGGTTTAGCGATCAAATCTGATATCATTTGTATTAAAGACAAGTTTTACAATCAGTGTCGGGGTTTAGCCCTTTCTCCTATCTTGGCCATCGTGTACATGAATTTCATAGAAAAACAGATTATGGAGAGGTCAACGGATATCATATACTGGCGTAGGTACATTGATGATATTTTCTTCGTCTTTGCCGGTCTACCTGAAGATTTACTCTCCCTGTCCAATTCCATTTCTAAGGACATCAGATTTACGTTAGAAACACCTGGTGAGGGGAAAGCGGAAATTTCGTTTCTTGACACTTGCACTTTTTTAGTTGATTTGGAAGATTGTGCTACGTTTCAAACCTGCCTTTTTATCAAAAGTGTTCATAGTGGTCACATTCTTCCTTGGGATAGTGCCGTCCCGCGGATGAGGAAAATTAATATTATTAAGACTGAACGCTTACGAGCTTTACGCAACTCATCGTCCCAGACGCTTGTCAAGCAGTCTCTTAATCTTCTTTCGCAGAGGTTCAGAGCTAATGGCTATCCTTTGTCAGTCCTAGATAAGCATCTTTATAGTGAAACTGTGCCTAAAAACAGAAATACGAAACAAGACGCTATTCGGATTAACGTTCCGTATGTTAATGATCGTTGGGTTAATAAAGTGTATAACTGTATAAGGAAATCTAATCTGCCGATTCCCATCATTCCGATCTTTAGAACTAAAAAGCCCCTCTTTCCCAACAATTTTATCAACAACCACCCATCGGTTGCAAAAGTCGCTGTGTTTGTAAAGGCCAGAATTCATGCAATTCTAAAAATATTGTCTACAAAATTGTCTGCAATATCTGTTCGGAAAGTTATGTAGGCGAAACGCATCGCACTTTCAGAAAAAGAATTGATGAACACCTACATACAACCAGCAGCCAAGTTTTCTATCATTTTAAAATTAAACACAATTGCTCCCCTCTGTTACGCCATATTTCTCCTTCAATTATCTCCCGCGGGCTCTTTGATTCTTATCATCGCCGCCGTGTGGAAATGTCAACAATTGAAGCTGTTAAGCCTCAGATAAATGTGAGAAGATAATGATGCCGCCTGGGCATACACGTGTTGAACTCTTGTTACTTTTCTTTATAATGTAATGTCATTTTACTTCATGTACATTTACTTCGTTCACCTGATGAAGTCTTAGACGAAAATTCGTGAATAAACAATTTTATCTTGAGACTACAGGGTTGTGCATTAAAATTGCATCACGTGATCAAAGACTTTGAAATCAATTTCTATGTAAATTTGTGTATCAATGGGAGATTGATTATTGCTTTGCACCGATTTCTAGGCTGTGGATGACTTCTATTGTCATAAAATGCAAGTCTTCATCTATTATAAATGTTTGAGTTCAAACTTTCAAATTTGAATGAACATACATCGGTTCTGCTTGTTTGTCACTATTCAGTGGATACTGAGAATTCTACAATGACTGACACGCCAAATGAAGTCAGGGCAAAGATTATAGCCTTGTGGGAACATGCAGACAAAAGCACAAGACAGATAGCGGATGATCTGGGCCTCGTACAATCGACCGTATCCAGGATTATTAAGCGATACCGAGAAACAGGCTCACATCAGAGGGACCGAGAACTGTGTCATCGTCCACGAAAGACTAACGAGCGTGACGACAGAGCTCTTCTGCGTATCTCAGTCAAAAAGCCGCACGCCTCTTCATTGGAAATCGCTAATGAGTTGAGAGAACACTTTGATATCGATATTGACTCATCGACAGTTCGACGTCGTCTATTGGAAAACGATAGACCAGCTTATCGACCGTTAAAGGCGCAGGTTCTTACTGACACCATGAAGAGGAAAAGACTTGACTGGCGCAAGGAACATAGGCATTGGACTGCTGAAGATTTGAGCAAAGTCATCTTCAGTGATGAAAGCTCTTTCGAACTTCAACCACCCTTGTCCCAATTCGTGCGTCGCAATCGTGGTCAAGCTCCAACTGAAGATCATTTTCTGCAAGCATTTCGTCATCCAATAAAGGTCATGCTGTGGTCCTGCATATCAGTCCATGGCCCAGGTCGAGCTCATGAGGTTGAAGGCTCAATGAATTCCAACCAATATAAGGAGGTGCTTTCTCATTGTGTAGTGCCTCAAATAATCGAGTGGTTTGGGACAGAAAATTGTTGGTTTCAGCAGGATCTTGCACCGTGCCACACCTCAAGACAAGTGAAGGACTTTTTCCATGCAAAACATGTGCGCATCTTGACCTGGCCCGGTAACTCACCCGATCTTTCGCCGATTGAAAACATGTGGGCAATAGTGAAGCAGAGACTAAAGAAACAGATGATTCGCTCTAAGGTTGAACTTATCAACGAGTTTCTCACCATTTGGGCGAGGTTGTATGAACTAAAACCCATTTCTCAGGCACTTTATGCTACAATGCCTCGCCGTGTATCAGCGTGCATAATAGCCCATGGTGGGCCTATAGATTACTAATTGTATCACCTCACGATTCGTATGTTCATTGAAATAGAAGTTTCTTAGATGAAAAATTGATTTTTACTTCAAAAGTTGTATAAAGGGAAGAATAGGATAATGTCCTTCTTTTTATCAGGTGATGCAATTTTAATGCACAACCCTGTACGTTGAATTTTTTTAATTTATCTATCTATCTATATATAAATAACTAAAATCCCAACACTAGAATCCCAAATTAAAAATGAACCACCTTATGAGTGCTGATGCATTTCGTTGACTTTAGTCAACTTGTCAAAGCACTAAAATGAATGTTTATTGAAATCATGGAGTATACAAATTCAAAGCACACAAAATACCAAGACATAGGACAAACCATTAACTCAAGAGGAATTCAATGAAGGATGAAATATCTTAATAAAATGAGATTCTTTAGCCTCTCTCTGTACTCGAGACATCTCAGGTGCTAATAGAAAATAATGGCATAGCACGAATACCTTTGCCACAGTTATTGATGTGACGGCTTACTTTTAAGATGGATAAAAAAAAGAAGGGTGGATTCCATCTTAAAAGTAAGCCGCCACATCAATAACTGTGGCAAAGGTTTTCGTGCTATGCCATTTTTTCTTTTAGCACCTGAGATGTCTCGAGTACAGAGAGAGGCTAAAGAATCTCATTTTATTAAGATATTTCATCCTTCATTGAATTCCTCTTGAGTTAATGGTTTGTCCTACGTCTTGGTATTTTGTGTGCTTTGAATTTGTATACTCCATGATTTCAATAAACATTCATTTTAGTGCTTTGACAAGTTGACTAAAGTCAACGAAATGCATCAGCACTCATAAGGTGGTTCATTTTTAATTTGGGATTCTAGTGTTGGGATTTTAGTTATTTATATATTTAACATTTGCTTTTAATACATTTTTTCACTATCTATATATATATATATATATATATATTTATATATATATATATATATATATACAAATAATACAGTTTTGACCCGAAAGAAAAGTCAGCAATAATTCCCGACCGGTTTCGCCTGGTCTAGGGCAGGCTACTCATGGGAATGAATTTATTGGAAAGCAAAATACAAAATCGGAAGCATAGACTTCCAAATCAAAAATTAATGGCATAAACCTTGCGATTTTTGCTAGACGTGTCATAGTTCAGTTGGTTGAGGTCTGGTTCAATGTTGGTTTAAGCATAGAAATAAAAATGGATTCCTTACGCTCTCTTTCTATGCGTGAAGAATTCGGCCGAAGCTGAAAGAATGGAGCAGCCTCAAATTTTAACGGTAGATCTTTAGCACATGCAGCAATATGTTTAGTCACTCCTTAAGTCATGTAATTGACATTATCCATCTGTTGTCTATGAATAGTCAGCCGATTACGGAACATATCCCCGGTTTGCCCAATATAAAATTGGTAACAAGACTTACAACGAAGGGTGTAAATAACATTCTTAGAGGTGCAGGTTAAGTTGCAGTTGATCTTAAATCAATTATATCATTAATTGGCATTAATGATATATATATGCCATCTTCGAAATCGATCCGGAATGACTCGTATTCATTCTATATGTGAAAATATTCATGTTTCGTGATGTTTCAATTCGAAATATGCAAAGAAATCACAGCCGCGTTTAATGGGTTAACAGGTTAATAGGCTTATAATAGAATCAGCAAATGCGTGTACTGAAATGAATCTGATTCAGTGGTGTCTTGGATATTAAGGAATGCATCCACACCATCTCTATTATTGATGTCTTTCGAAATTTGTCACTTAAAAAGAGAAAACAGACATCGCTTGATATTTATTCTAAATTTTCATTTCATTTCATTTCATTCAATTATGCATAATATAATTTCCTTTAATTAACGGTTGTGATTTCTCAAGATTCTGATCCGCCGGAGTGCCTGATCCATTGATATAGAACAGCTGATGAGGCTTCAATGTTCTTCAAAATTCAGCAACTTTTAGAAATTTGAAGAACCAACTTTAAAATCAAAATTGTCTCATTATCGGTCGTGCATAGACGTCCTGTCCGAATGCCATATAAATGCACTTATATAGTCGCATGCCTAACTGGATCTTAATAACAACGACTGTTTCTAAGTCAAGGACTCTGTACGACAGCTGCAATTTCTCAAATAAGACAAGAACGCAATTACACCGGTTTGGCCGGCATACCGGCGACCGGCTGCATCTCTGATAAGTTTCGGAGTTAAGAACAATGAATATTAATTATGACTTTGTTAATCAAAAGGGAAATTTGATTTTCACTTTATGTGCCGAAAGTGTACCACGACTTACTTAAAGTACATTCACTCCCGTGAAATATTCCCAAATAACAATAAGAAAACACATCAGTTGGTGCCAAGATTGCTCTAAACATCCATCAGTTTTTGTAATCGAAAGTTAGATAAAATGTCTTAAGAAACCACAATAATGAGATATTCTCAAAAAGAACAAAAAACTCACTTTCTTCAAATTACAAATGTTTTAAAACAAACAATGTTTTTGAACTACAGTTTTAGGTACTCCTATATCATCACTAAATTGTCAAAAGCAGGGAAGCTAGACGTTAATTAGCTATCACTTATCAGTTATCTCTTTTTTCTCCATTATGAAATGCAAACACTCTGTGACAGATAGGGAAAATTGCTTCACTTTCTCGTGAAAGATGATCTAATCTACTTCCTCTTTACTTCAATGACCTGACCTCTTTGATCGGAACCCGATTTCATTGACACAATACAGGTGTAGATGGAAGAGTGAAGTGATCCCTGGATGGGAAACGTGGAGTTTCGGAAACACTGAGGAAGGTTCATTTCCAATCACTCGCTACGCGTAAAAGTGTGAATGCCAGCACGCAAACGTTTGACGTGAATAAGCAGTCGTCTTAGTTTTTAATGATTGTGCACTTTGAGGCCTGTGAGAGTACACACCTCACGCTACAAAGCAGGGATGCGGAGTCGGAGTCCCGGAGTCCTATCAATCGATAGGTCTGAAGTGTTGTGATGAAGATTACCTATCGAACAAAACCATGACTATACCATGCATGTGTATAAGCATTGGCGAAATTAGTGCTCGGAATGTTGTTGGCAAATGATTACGCGCGCACATGATTCTTAATTTGAGTTTACATTTTCAGGATGAGGAATTTCGAAAAAAATTGACTCAATGTTGGGCCCTCAACTGGTGATCAGTGACCAAATATTCAAAATCGCTGCTTGTAAATAGCATTGGCATCAACTCAACCAAAGTCCATCAGTGACATCAGTGATCTTGTTAGACCGATCATCGTCGCATACTATATGCTGGATTTGACACACCTTGCAGCAGGGATGCGAAGTCGGAGTCAAATGGTAGGTCTCCGGACTCCGCCCGACCTATAACTAGACCCGAAATATAATGCAAACAAATTATTATCCTCGTGCATAGTCACTGTCTTAATATCAACTTTCTCCGTCAAACACAAGTACAGAGACTGCAGTGCATGCAAAGCTTGTAATACTTGAGGGAAGGAACTGTGATAGTGAAAAAGGATTGTCTTTGATTCGGCGATTTAGTAAAGAAAAGCCTTCCTAGCCTCGATCACACCTAAGCACCAAAGGTCACATCAGAGACAAAAATTATATACTAGTTTGTTTGAGAACATTACCTTTTACCCTCATGTTAATCGTGTATGATGGTTCCTCCAAGGCTGCATATTAAAATGGAAAGTATACTCATATTTTTTGAAGAAGGATGGAGGATTTTCCTGCCTAGTAGAATCTGGAGAAAAGCCGTGTGAAGCACACATCAACAAGATGGGAGGAGCCGAGTCGCATGCATCCAACTTAAAGCGACATTTGATAAACATTCATCGAAAATGATTGATAATTGATGTAGCAATTATCACTAAAGATAGGTTCAGGTATGATGCTATATAATGATCTATGATGTAGGTTACCAGTTAATTTTTCAAAAAACTAGGCTATATATACTTGCCACCGGAGTCGGAGTCCTATCAAAATGATAGGACTCCGCAGCCCTGCTACAAAGTGTGAATGCTAGCACGTAAGCATCTGACGTGAACAAGCAATCGTCTAATATATGTTTTAATCATGTACACTTAATGACTTGCTAGAGTAAACGTCCACCCACCAAGCACGTATGTGAAGTTAGCGGAACCACCCAGCAGAACCACGTTGACCTTTAAACTTGAATTACTCAATAACGACCGGTAAATTGTGGAATCTGAGTCCAGATTCATGATCAGGAAGCTGAAATTAATAAAGTAGAAGTTGTTTCGAATAGAATCACGCGGTAATAAATAATGGTTCCGCTGTGTGTCTTGGATTATGCGCAACTCGTATGCCAAAAACGGCTACGTATGGTTGATATAGCTAAGTGATTTTCAACCGGGGTTAAAGAAAGGTTAAAGAGTGCTGCAAGGGGTGAAGAAATAAAGATAATTGGTGAAATTCAAATGAGAATACATCAACATCAGGATTCCAATGGTTTCCAATATAACATGTTTTTGGTTTCATAATATAGTGATGCAAATGGAAAATTTTCCAGAAAATTTTCTGGAAAGTTTTCCATTGGAAAATTTTGAAATTTATTTTTCGGTGATTGACGTTTTTTCCTTTGTTTTGGAGACTTATTATAGTCATTTGAAAAGACTATGTAATATTCAAAGTCCGAAAACTTCTCTATCATCCTTGTATGTTAACTTTTGGAACTTGCAACTGCATCTTTTCCATGTCTATTTCAGATCTTTCCAAATGAATTTCAGACATTAGATGGATTTCAGATTTCTCTAGCTGAATTTCAGATATCTGTCAGAAGCTCAACTTTGAAAAGATCTTAAATTCAACTGGAGAATCTCCAATTCATCTAGATCATATCTGAAATTCATTTGGGCAGATCTGAAATCGATTTGGAACTACCTGAACCATCTGAACTAGAAATGGAGGATGTGTATCCTCAACGAAGATGTCAGACATTGGGCCAGAAGTTTGAAGCAATCATAGATATTCTTTTACTCATCACAGATATCTTTCTTTTCCAAATATCTTACGAGTTCACAGTCTCTATATCTTCCAATATGGTCGCTTATGTGCAATGCTGCGTGGACTGTGTACTTATACTTCACATGTTCATCAACACATGGAGAATTTGCACCACCATGATCAACGCTGCAAAAGCTTAACTTTCAAGCTAACAATTAGCAAACTTCAAAATGAAGTACATTATTTTTGCTCCAGATCTTTCACATTGCATGAAGTTATACCCCTATTGTAAAGCAAGATTCACGTTATCCCAAACGGTGTCTGTGTGATAATTAAAAATGCTAACAATTTAGTACAAGCCACTGGTGGTAAAAGAATGTTCAAAAATCCGCGGACGGAAATCGTATTGCTACGATCGCTTTAATCGAAATAATGATGAAATCAAGAGTGACCCAATTTATTGGTACGCAGCTGCCTCGGGAGTGAAAGCGCTCAAATTATGCCTATCAAAAAATCAAAACTTTCAAATTTTCCAAAATTTTCCATAATTTTCCACGGAAAATTTTCATCACTAAATGTAAATTACCGTCATAGGAAGATACTTGGCGTCTGTGAAGTTAACGAAACCATTCTTATCTCTAAGCTTGATTTTCTAAAAAAAGGACTCCGAATTTGTGGAATTTCAGTCCAGATTTTATGTTCACATTCATGCAGAAGTTGCTTCTATGTAAATCTCTAATCTGATAATTTGCAATATCAGTGCGGAAATTGTTCAAATAATATTGATTGATTTCATAGATAGTCGTCAATTCTTTGGAATTCACTGTAACATGGTGCTTCTATCCATAGAGTACGCATTTATTAATCCCCAATGTGTATACACTTTCGATTTTATTAAATGAACTCGAGGAGGATACATGTTGGATATTGTTACCAAATGTGAGATATGCAAATTTTTGAGGTTTTGAGGAAAATTCCAGGTAAATGACTGATCATGATAGTAATGCAGAAGGAATGATACTCGTATTTTACAGATCCTCCGTGCACAACCTTAGATATTTAATGTTTGTTAATTATAAATTCGACAGTTTGCTATTATACTTTCATATTCAACCTCAAGTGTTTTTTTCTTTAGCGTGATCATATCAAATGCAACCTGCCACTGGTAGAGAAAAATCACTTAATCAAAGACAATGATTTCAATAAATTTTGAAAGATGTAAATGGGTCCACATCACTATTCATATTCAAGAAATGAAACATGAATTTGATGGATCACAAAATCATACCGGTGAAAATTGAATTAAAAACTTGGAATTTCGGCCAAGAAAGCACAATAAGTTCCTGTTTTTATTCATGATGACCTCCATTTTGATGCCGTTCATCAAATTCCCTTGATAATCAGCTCAATTTCCGCTTAGCTAAGTTGTTTTTAGCAAATGTTTATTCCTTTTGATATCCAACTGGTTTCATACCACTTCTAATGAAGCTTCCATGTCGGTAGTATAAAACTTCCAAAATTTTGACATTTTCAAAAATGTTCAAATAATGTTTTGGATAGTAATCTCAGGAGCGCAATCTCAACAAAATACTGAACCTTTCCATATAAAAATTTTTACTGTATACAGACACTTTTTTGAGTCGACACTCTACCTACATATATTTGCTCTATGCTTCTATCTATCCATTTCTAGGACTTTTTCTGTCAATTATCAAAATTGATATCATTAACTCAAACGGTTGACAAGACAAGACAAAACAGCAAAGCGCTTTATTGTTTCACATAAGCAATCGGTGAACACATCACAAAACTCGAGAGAAAAGGGAAATTTAGCGTTGTATGAGCCATCTCTATCTGAAATCCAATTATGTATCTATCAGTCCTGAATGAGGGCGTCCACGGTTAAATAACTTTTCTGCAGAATGTGGATTTAATCGTCTCTAACAACTAAGCCACACTTTAAGGCATAAAACGAATTAGCACAGGATCCGTTTTGCTCTTTAAATCCGACACATTTGACATCCGGCATATCCGTTTTCGGCTAGATTTAACCCTAGTAGTAAGCAAAACTCCACTTCTGGACCGCGCAAGATGGCGGCCATCGCTGCGTCCCCCCCCTCTGGCACGGCAGAGTGTCGTGGTCGGCCGCCGTGGTGCTTCGTGTCTGAGTCCCCCCCCCTCTGGAACGACAGAGGTTGTGGTCTGTCGTGGTGTGCCGGCCGGGTGGGTCCACGTTCACAACATGTTCGCTGACGTCCCCCCCCCTCTGCAACAACAGAGTGAGACTCGGGTGCGTTGGTCCGACCGCCTGGTTGACGTGGGCGACCGTCTAGGTTGACGTGGGCGACCGTCTAGGTTGACGTGGGCGACCGCCAGGATTAGTCTTGAGGCTATAGTGTGTGATGTTTTTGGTGCAATCTGCTGAATGTTGGGTTGTAAAATGGGTTGTTTCGAGTGGAAGGAGTGGTCGGATGAGAAAACGGAGGTCAGATTCGGATTCAGCGTGAAATTCTGCATCGGTAGGGTGAGTTTCAAGGCAATCGGTGAGAAAAAATTTTCAACATTTTTCGAAAAACGACAGAGTTAGAATTTGGGACGTTTTGGTGTGTAGCGCCCAAACGAAGCATCGGATGAGAAAACGGAGGCCAGATTCGGAATCTACGTGAAATTTTGGGTTAGGAAGGATGTTTCCAGCGAAATCGGAGAGAAAAAATTTTCGGCTGACGTCCCCCCCCCTGGACAGCTTGCTTCCAGTGGACGGATTTTGTCGTGCGATAGCTCGTTTGAAAGCTAAGAGTGAGACAAATTCAGTGAAAGAATCGGCTTGTTCCTATCTGTCTTCGTTCAAAAGTTAGAGCGGTTACAAGATTTTAGGTCGGAGCTCGCTCACCTGAAAAAAATCCTAAGTGTCAGAGTGGCTTTGTATGGGTAAAATTTTGAAAATTTTCCAAAGTGTGGAATTTCGACCTGGGACCGTCACCAAAACATTTTTCATCAAATTTCACTGACCCCCCCCCCCCCCGACAACAATCTTCTAACTTTGGTTCTAGTGGACGGATTTTGTCTTACAGCTACTCGTTTGAAAGAGGAGAAAAAACTGCTCGACAACATTTTTTGTTGCGAGTCAATCGGACCAGCCGTTCACAAGTTAGAGCGGTTACAAGATTTTAGGTCGGAGCTCGCTCACCTGAAAAAATCCTAAGTGTCAGAGTGACTTTGTATGGGTAAAAATTTGAAAATTTTCCAAAGTGTGGAATTTCGACCTGGGACCGTCACCAAAACATTTTTCATCAAATTTCACTGACCTCCCCCCCCCCTGGACAGCTAGCTTCTATCTTGGCTTCTAGTGGACGGATTTTCTCGTGCAATAGCTCGTTTGAAAGCTAAGAGTGAGACAAATTCAGTGAAAGAATCGGCTTGTTCCTATCTGTCTTCGTTCAAAAGTTAGAGCGGTTACAAGATTTTAGGTCGGAGCTCGCTCACCTGAAAAAATCCTAAGTGTCAGAGTGACTTTGTATGGGTAAAATTTTGAAAATTTTCCAAAGTGTGGAATTTCGACCTGGGACCGTCACCAAAACATTTTTCATCAAATTTCTCTGAACGAGGGGGGGGGGAGGTCAGTGAAATTTGATGAAAAATGTTTTGGTTAAGGTCCCAGGTTGAAATTCGGAAGTTTTAAATTTTTCAAAATTTTCACCACACTGGAGCTCTCACACTTAGGAATTTTTTCACTTGTGGCATGTTACATGGACATGTGCTGGCGGACCAACTTCCCGTGGTCATATGAGAATGGTTCAGGTGTCATATTGTAAAGAATGATGAGACAAATCGTTTGCAACAAACCGCATGTCGCTACGATGAATACTTTCGGAGATAGAGCCATTTTAAGTTTTCTTCCGAGCATATATAAACCCCCGACAACGTAAGTCTGATCACTTCATCGAAAGACGAGGTAAGCGACGGTCGTCGCTCTGAGCTCCCGATATCGGGTGCAAAGGACTCTATCTTTTGAAGTAGGCAAGCTATCTTGCTACTTCAAAGTTTGTATGATAGAGTTTGATAGTGTCTTTACTACTGATAAAATTTTTTAAAAGTAGTATGAGTAGTAAAATGCGGAATTTTTTAAAAATTCTTAATTTTCACTTTTTTCAAAGTTTTAACATATAGACTAAGGTTTTCAAGTATCCTGAGTTCAAATATGCTATCAGATTTGAAATTTAACTAAGTCTAAGGCAGCTTTGAGGGGTTAGATCCCAGCTACTGATCACTACCTTTGACTCGGCGTTCCTGTTACCACTTCGGGGCAGTGACAATGATGTCTTCAGCTGTAAAGAGCGGGTATCGGGGAAGATCTCTCACTTCCCTAGTGATCGGTACAAGGCCTTCGGGCTGTCGACGGGATCGAGTGCCACTCACTACACTCACATCTATCATTCCTCACTAAGTGTTGATATTATGTTGAATGTTGACTAAGTTGAATGTTGAATGATGATATTATGTTCTAGGCTGTATACTACATTCAAATCTGCTATCAGAAATTTAACTAAGGCAGCTTTGAGGGGTTAGATCCCAGCTACTGATCACTACCTTTGACTCGGCGTTCCTGTTACCACTTCGGGGCAGTGACAATGATGTCTTTAGCTGTAAAGAGCGGGTATCGGGGAAGATCTCTCACTTCCCTAGTGATCGGTACAAGGCCTTCGGGCTGTCGACGGGATCGAGTGCCACTCACTACACTCACATCTATCATTCCTGACTAAGTTTAATGCTTTAGGAATATGACTGTACTACATGATTCAAAACTTATACTAATTTCATTATCTTACAGTTAACGAGAAATCTCAGTAACGACAAAAATGGTCAATAACGACAAAAACAAAAAATTTCACATCAAAATGTGCGTATGCGGTCGAATCAACCGCCGAGACGGTCTCAGGGACCACATAAGGAAGGCAGGGGCCGACCACATGGTTATCCTGAATAGGATTGCCTGTGTGAAGTGCAGGGTGCTGTTGGTTGTTGGGCAGGAGGCCGAGTTTTATCGGAGGCATGGTGAGTGTGTAGGAGGGTTGGTGACCGATTTGAGATTTACACAGTTGATTGTGGAAGAGAGGGAGCGAATGTTGGCGAATGTTGCGAATGTTGTTGAGAATGTTGTTGAGAATGCTAGTGGGAATGTTGTTGAGAATGCTAGTGGGAATGCTGTGGAGAATGCTAGTGGGAATGCTGTGGAGAATGAGGTAGAGAATGCTGTGGCCGGTTTGAAGGCTGACAAGTGGCGGCAGAGAGTGTTTGAGAGTGATGATGAGGATGATGTGGATTTGGATAGGGAGCGAGTGAGGAAGTGTGTGAGGAAGTTGAGCTCTTCGTCATCGGAGGTATCCAATATTGTTATTAGCGACCCCCCGAAGAGCTCATCTTCCCCAATAGTGAAGGGTGGTGGGGTACGGAAGCAGTCGGCGCGGTGGGATGAGGACATGGAAAAGAAGCATGTGTCGCAGCAAGCGGCACATGCTTTGTTGGTAGATCGCTACGAAAGTTTGAGGAAGGTGAATGAGAGAACGTTGAGTGAGTTGAGTGAGCTGAAAATGAAGGAGTTGAAATGTAAGGAGGTGGCAGATGAGAATATCCGTATGAGGCGTGTTGTGAAAGAGTTGAAGGAGAATGTGCGAGTGTTGGAAGACAAGAATGATGAGTGTGAGAAGAGGGCGAGTGCTGCGGAGAGGAGAATGGGAGAGGCAGAAGCGAAGTTTGAGGAGATGATGAAGGAGATGAGTGTGTTGAGAGCGAGGAATGTTGAGTTGGAGAGGACTGTGGCTCGGCGGGGTGATGAGAGGCAGGCGTGTGAGAAGTTGGAGCGCATGAGGGAAGAGTGGGAACGTGTGAATGAGGATCGTTTGTTTGAATTTCACATCCCTATTCGGGATAACCATCTGGCCGGCGAAGTCCTCGTCAATAAAAGCCTGGACGAATCAATTATTTGCTATCATGGACATCCGAGCAAGAAATGCCTCCACGCTACACTAAGAATGCGCGGGCATCTCCACAAATTTTCAATCAGGAAGCCCGCGAGACTGCCTAAGGATGACTAACTTGGTAAGTGAAAAAGTAAATAAGATAGTATATCCTATTCTAATACATATCATTTTCATTGCAGATCTTTGCCTGCCTTCACCACCCCATCAATTTACTCCCGAGAACGAACCATCGGCTCTCTTAAGGGCCACCTAGGGGCAAGACATGATAGAACCTCCACGCGGTTTGCCCTGGGCAGTCTTCGGACTGGCGAATACTATCATTAAGTTGAATCTGCTATCAGTCAACTTGAACGTTGCGTCGCGTTAGAGGGGTATATAAACCACTGCCTCTCATTTCATTTCATTTCAATCATGCAGACGCCGAACAGTCAAGTCAGCTCTCCTCGCGGACCGCAGTTAAGGCCGCGAAATTTATTTGAGGAGTTCGTCAGGCTAGAGGAGCAAGACAGAGTCCACAACAATCTTGCTCGGATTGGCAATCCGATGACAGCAACTGCTGCCAATCCAACGGAATGGCGCTACATTCCACTCTATACTCACATGCCAGTTAGTGTGGAAGTCGACAGTGCTACCAAAGAGAGAGTCTTTGACTCTCTCAGCAGAATTGGTAGGCTGTAGGATGACGACTCCCGAGAACGAACCATCGGCTCTCTTAAGGGCCACCATGGGGCAAGACATGATAGAACCTCCTCGCGGTTTGCCCTGGGCAGTCTTCGGACTGGCGAATACTATCATTAAGTTGAATCTGCTATCAGTCAACTTGAACATTATGCAGTCGATTGCTATCCCTGAAGCATTCTGATTCGCTGTTGAGCAATTCATTGTTGAAAACCCTATATAAGCCAGAAGATTGTAGCGCTTCTCATTCAATTTGAAGTCACGATGGAAGCGACATCTGCCGACAATATTCCCGTCTTCACTGATGAAGACAACGGTATTCCCGAGTTCGTCATCCTCGACGAGTGGGATGAGGATGAGAAGAAGGGGAAGATCAAGAGGATCGTTTGGACGGATGAGGTGTGGACTCCAAATACCACCCGCATCCGAAAGGTGCCAGATGCACCAGCACGGCTTAGGCGGCACAGGGTTTATGACAACCTAACTGTCATACCTATTGACTATTCAAGCCAATAGTCAACTTAATTGTCACCGAGAACGAACCATCGGCTCTCTTAAGGGCCACCATGGGGCAAGACATGATAGAACCTCCTCGCGGTTTGCCCTGGGCAGTCTTCGGACTGGCGAATACTATCATTAAGTTGAATCTGCTATCAGTCAACTTGAACGTTGCAAATGAAGTTCGGTGTAATACTTCCTTTCGACGGGCGTTCCTGTAAAGGGCGGCGGTGAAACCCGTAGCTATGTATACCGCAAGGGACATTCGGCAATGGTCAATCTTGTTAAACCTCTCTGCGTCATGTTTGCAAGTGATTGCCTCTGTCTCAACGTAGCATGCATTCGCGTCAGGGCGACATTTAGCCAACTGTCGAAGGTTGCCTAAAACTTTCCATTGCATACGTTATGAGAACCATGAGTTCTACCTGTCTCTATCAATGAGACGAATTGATGAATGGAATGAAATGGGAGGACACTCACGCGCCACACGCAACATAACACACTTCTCTCTTCCGTAGTCTAACAAGCTCTTTACACATGGATCGCAGTCGATTGCTATCCCTGTATCAGAAGTGTAAGCTATCTTAATTTATTTGACACTATTTTATCTACCATCATCGTCCATATGAAATGTTTTTAGATTTACAAGTTAGACTAAGCGTGCTACTATTTCCAAATGAAAAAGTATACATGCTTAAATCATCCACTTAAGCCCATCCGTAGTCTAACAAGCTCTTTACACATGGATCGCAGTCGATTGCTATCCCTGTATCAGAAGTGTAAGCTATCTTAATTTATTTGACACTATTTCATCTACCATCATCGTCCATATGAAATGTTATAAGATTTACAAGTTAAACTAAGCGTGCTACTATTTCCAAATGAAAAAGTATACATGGTTAAATCATCCACTTAAGCCCATCCGTAGTCTAACAAGCTCTTTACACATGGATCGCAGTCGATTGCTATCCCTGTATCAGAAGTGTAAGCTATCTTAATTTATTTGACACTATTTCATCTACCATCATCGTCCATATGAAATGTTTTTAGATTTACAAGTTAGACTAAGCGTGCTACTATTTCCAAATGAAAAAGTATACATGCTTAAATCATCTAACAAGCTCTTTACACATGGATCGCAGTCGATTGCTATCCCTGTATCAGAAGTGTAAGCTATCTTAATTTATTTGACACTATTTCATCTACCATCATCGTCCATATGAAATGTTATAAGATTTACAAGTTAAACTAAGCGTGCTACTATTTCCAAATGAAAAAGTATACATGGTTAAATCATCCACTTAAGCCCATCCGTAGTCTAACAAGCTCTTTACACATGGATCGCAGTCGATTGCTATCCCTGTATCAGAAGTGTAAGCTATCTTAATTTATTTGACACTATTTCATCTACCATCATCGTCCATATGAAATGTTATAAGATTTACAAGTTAAACTAAGCGTGCTACTATTTCCAAATGAAAAAGTATACATGGTTAAATCATCCACTTAAGCCCATCCGTAGTCTAACAAGCTCTTTACACATGGATCGCAGTCGATTGCTATCCCTGTATCAGAAGTGTAAGCTATCTTAATTTATTTGACACTATTTCATCTACCATCATCGTCCATATGAAATGTTTTTAGATTTACAAGTTAAACTAAGCGTGCTACTATTTCCAAATGAAAAAGTATACATGGTTAAATTATTCACTAAAACCCCATTCAAGTAAGTCAGTATGAAAGCAAAGATAATACGAAATAAACATTTATTATGGCATGTATTTCAAAAGGTCTTCATCGTCAATATCGTCCCAGAGTCTGGCTTCACATAGATTACAAAAACAGTTGAGCTGCTTTAAACGTTCTTCTGCAGCGTCCCTCACTTTCTCAATGTACGCCCACTCCGCCACGGTTCGCGGTTGGGAGTTAGGGGTGTACCACTCCCATATTTGATGCAAGTGCGACTTGCTGGTCATCTCCATCACCCCTTCGGCATCATATTGTAAATATTTCCACCGTATGCCTGTTAGGTCGGGCAACTCCTCTTCATCCTCCTCCGATAATGATAACTTTCGTATATTGTCGAGATTGTATGTCTTCTCCACCTTCGCCTTTCTTGGTGCATTTGCTGTAACGAGCACCTTTGCTGATGTATATGGAGAGGAGAACTCCAATGCGGTATTTGGTGTTGTTGGAGGACTTGTCATGTTGTCTTTGAAATGCTGACTTTGAATAATGATAACTTTAACATTTTTCTAATTCTTAAGTATACACAAGCAGCCAATCAGAATGAACATCCAATGAATGAAGAGGATGAAAGTATATAAGCAAAGTGACATTCAGGTCATTTCATTTAATCTGTGAATCATACAAGTGACGAACGCACGATCTCTCTCTTTGACTATTATTTGAGTGAAGTCTCTATCTTGTAGAAGTATCAACCTTAAACTTGATTTCGTTGAAATGGTAAGTTGAAAATTTCCTCTCATCTCCCTCAAACGTGTGACTAATAGCATCTTCCTCAATTTCAGACATCAACTTCATCACCAACGCCCTCTCTTCTCGAGGAAAGTTTAGAGTTATTGAGTCAAGGTAGGTTGTAACACTACACTGAGGCTTGAACAGAGATGAAAGAATGATTTCTCTTTCAGGTGATGTGAGTTCCAGCTCAGGACTCTCGCGGCAAGGCAACGAGTGGGAATGTGCCGACTGCGGACATATGTTTACAAGGAAGCACAGTCTCCTTCGACACATCAAACAACGTGTGTGTCAACGCAAAGCGGCGTCAATCTCCGGAGGTGAAGTTGATTCTGACGATGACATCTCCTTTCCTTGCGATTTGTGCCCTCTTTCTTTTGATAGTCACTTTCAGCGATCTTCGCACAGACTTCAACACACGCATGCAAATGATCACTACACCAACGGTACCTCTACCATCTCCCTCATTAATGTTTCACATAATAATTTAGTACGCGACTACTGCATGGAGTCCAATACTCAAATTGTAGATTTTCCTGAGTGGCTCCTTCAAAATTCTAACATTATCGAAGCGCTCTTCAATAATTTAGACAATTTTAGAATGAAGGCGCTCATCTACCTTAAACTAAAATATATTAAAATAGATTTTCAAACGGGTCAAGTGACGGAGAGAATACAGTTTCATATTCCTTCCTCTTCCGCAACCGAAGTTGTAGACTGCGAGTCTTGGCTAAATTTTCACATTCAATGTTTAAAATCAAATGTAGATAAATTCAATCAACGCGACAGCGCTCTCATTTTTGATGGTGTGGACTCAGCCATATTCAAAATTTCCCTATTAGAAAGTCATGCAGCTCGAGGCACATTTAAACTTCCAAAAACGTTGTATAATAAGAAAGCTGTCATCAATGTTGATTGTAAATCACAGTGTTTCAAATATGCAGTCCTATCCATCCTTCACTATAATGATATCAACGCGCATCGAGATCGCACCTATAGCTATAGACAGTGGGAGGATGAACTAGACTTTGAAGGTTGTGATAGTAACAACATGAAAATCAAAGATGTAGAAACGTTCGAAAAACATAATAAGATTAAAATTGTCGTTCACGTGTGGGAGAAGGGGTTGAAGGGTGCCCGCTATAATTCACGTTCAACTTGTTATGAACGTGTAGTCAACCTCTTATTAGTAAAACAAGATGATAGCGAGGAATGGCACTACTGTGGTATTCCCAAAATCTCTCGCTTGTACACTCACTTGGGGCACTCTAAAAGAGGTGAACATTTTGTATGCGACCGCTGCATCCGCTCATTTTGGAGTAAAGATAAATTTGAAACTCACTATGAATGGTGCAAGCGAGGTAAATTACAAATGGAACGCATGCCCAAAGATAAAATATTTTCACATAGGGATAATGGTGACGAATTAAGTCCCCTGCGTGTCATTTACGCAGACATAGAATGCTACATTGATGATATCATCCACAAGCCAGCAGCCATATCCTGCTATGAAGTATGGCATGACCACTTTAGGAATAGACAAAACAAAATGCATACTTGGCAAGGTGAAGATTGCATTTCAAAATTTCTAGAATTTCTCGATAAAGCTGCAAAATTTCAACAATCATATGATTCCCAATTGCAGCGTAAGTCACTACATATGTCAGATGAAGACAAACAAAAATTTGAAAGTTGCACATCCTGTCCTAAATGTCATAAAACGTTTGATGACGATAAAATTAAGAAAGTGCGTGATCATGATCACATCACTGGTAAATTTAGAAACGCACTCTGCTCCAAATGTAACTTTTCACTTAGGTTGAGACGTCGTGTACTACCCGTCATTTTTCATAACTTTAAGGGCTATGACAGTCATATGCTCATAAAAGGAGGGTTGAGCCAGATGAAATCGTGGCAGTTTAATGTAATAGCACAAACGAGAGAAAAATTCATGGCAATGACAGCAAAAGTACCAGTAGATAAAACTAAAGAAAATAAGACAGTCTTCTTCGAAATAAAATTTTTAGATTCATTTCAATTCATGTCAGCGTCACTAGCTTCTCTCGTTCGTAATCTCAAGTTTCTTCCCCATAGTCAAACTTTGAAGAAACACTATCCAAACTTAACGGATGAAATAATCACTCGCAAAGGAGTCTTTCCTTATGCGTATTTTAGCTCAATGTCTAAACTAAATGAAACAACCCTTCCTTCCATTGACAAATTCAAAAACGATTTGACGGGTGAAGATTGTCCAGTAGAGGACTATGAACATGCTCAAGAGGCATGGTTAAAATTTAATTGTAAAACGTTTGGCGATTATATGATCGCTTACTTAGAATTAGATGTCATTTTGCTGGCTGATGTCTTTCAGGAGTTTCGACGAGTGGCATTAGAAGAAGACAAATTAGATCCTATCCACTTTGTCAGTCTACCAGCCATGTCCTTTAAATCAGCCTTTAAAATGACTGGTG
Source organism: Prostheceraeus crozeri (assembly GCA_907163375.1). Taxonomy (NCBI): domain Eukaryota; kingdom Metazoa; phylum Platyhelminthes; order Polycladida; family Euryleptidae; genus Prostheceraeus; species Prostheceraeus crozeri. The sequence continues at coordinate 61,201 of CAJQUW010010208.1, forward strand.
AGACCATTCATCTCTTACAAGACCCGGAGATGTATAATATATTTGAGCGCGGAATACGCGGTGGTCTCACATTTGTAAATAAACATCATATAAAATCTGAAACAGTAGGTGATGATCATATCCACCTAAAGTACTATGACCAAAATAATTTATATGGCAGTTCACTGTCTAAACCACTACCTCATTCCGAGTTTAGTTGGTTAAATCAAAATGAGCTTGAGTATTACTCCAACCCTTCAAACATACTGAATATTCCAGATGAAGGTGATTGGGGATATTATTTTGAAGTGGATTTGATTTATCCAAATAGTATTAAAAATAAAACTGCTGATTTCCCACTCGCACCTGAATCTGGCGAAGTGACTGAAGATATGTTTTCACCATTCATGTCACAATTTCATAATAACTTAACAGAGTGTGGACAGCCAAGGTACAAACCATGCCGCAAACTTTTACTCACCCAATATGATAAGAAAAATTATCTCGTACACTTCTGCATATTAAAATTCTATTTAGAAATGGGCATGCTTCTAAAGTCAGTTCACCGCATTATCAAATTTAGACAGAAAGCCTTCCTCAAACCCTACATAGATAGTAACAGTCAAAAACGTGCACTCGCCCAAAATAATTTTGAAAAGGATTTTTATAAATATAAGAATAATAGTCTATTCGGAAAGACCATGGAGGATGTTAGAAAACGTATGAATTACAAACTAGTCGTTGATGAACAAAAATATCACAAATTGACCTCATCACCTCTTTTCATTGATAGAGACATCATCGATGAGGATCTTGTAGGTGTTAAAATGATTAAATCAGAAGTTGAGTTGTGCAAACCCATCTATATTGGGCAAGCCGTTTTAGATTATTCCAAGCTTGAAATGTATCAACTCTTCTACAAAATATTAAAACCATGCCCTCTCGTAAAAGAGGTTCGCTTGCTGGGTGGTGATACAGATAGTTTCTTTTTAGGAATTACCACTCAAAAAGATTTAAATTTTAATGAAGTAGGTAAGTCATTAGAAAAATATTTCGATACATCTAACTACAATCCCACTCATCCACTCTATTCCATACAGAATAAAGCCAAACTTGGTTGTTTTAAGGATGAAACAGCAGGAAAGGAAATAGATGAAATGATTCTCCTCCGTCCTAAAATGTATTCCATGAAACTAAAAGAATGTGCAGATAGTATTAAGCGTGCTAAAGGTATATCAAAATCCATTGTTCATAAAATGAAACATCGGTCCTATAAGAAGGCCTATAAAAATAAAACTATAACGTTTGTCAATATGACAATCTTAAAATCTCAAGTTCATACTGTGAAAACGTACACGTTCAAGAAACGAGCACTTTCAGCATGGGAGGATAAGAGGTGTTGGATAGGACATAACACATCTCTTCCACATGGACATCCTGACACAAACATACCTCCACCCAAAAGAATAAAACTCACGCTACCACATTCAGGAGATGTATTGACATAATCAACTTTAACTCAGTATTTTGATGTTGCTTTTTGTAGATATACATGGTTGTTTTATGTATCGCATGAGATCGTTTCTTCCTTGTGAATATATGCCTACAGTCAGCCCATTCCCCCTATATCTGTGAAAAGACTTTTTCATATACATATTTTTATTTCAATAAACATATCACAATGACTTCACTTTGTTTTCCGAAACACTAAAGTTACGAGGGATTTAGTATCTTTCACATGGATACACTCTTGTAAACCATTGGTAATTTTGATAGCAATAGAGGGTATAGTTTGTTTGACGACGGGATGATAGAAAATAGATTCAAACATCTTCTCGACTATTCCATATGAAGCGTCTTTATCATGAATGAAATCACGTAAAATGTATTCTTTTTTCTCGCCAACAGAAATAGGTAGAATCAAATCACTTTGAATGTAAAGGTGCTGTTCATGTTTATCAAGTGTCATTGGTGTTTCTATACCAATCGTATGCGCAGCAGCAAACACAGTTTGTAGCATTGAAAAACCAAAGAGTTTTTTCAAATTTTTACTCAATTGACATTGAATGTCATCACCCAGTTTCAGAACAACGCGTTGATTTTCAATTGAAAACGAAATGTGGTGTGTCTTTACATCATATTTACTTTTCATCACATGCTTCAACTTCTGTTGTATATAAGGATTTACTACATGAATGAAGCTTTCAACTGTATGATATAGACGCGGCATTATATTGATAGCAACTTTAGATTCTTCATAAGACTGGTAAATTTTCTTGATGCGATCGCCATAGATGTCCACCCACCATTCATCATTAACTGAATCAGCTTTAGTGTGATATTCATGAGAAGCATACACCACACCGCTTCCAATAATAGGTGTATAATGTCTTACAAAATGACGCAAGGTTGGAGAGAAATAAACTGTAAGTTTGTCATTATATTTCTGAATAACCAACTTATTTTTGTCCGCCATAATTTTCTCTCCATACTTCTTACCCACAGTCTCATTCCATCGTTTTACTAACTCAATAAGTGATAAAGGTTGAACACCACGCTTTTTCAAAATGATGCGTTCTTCGCATTCTACAACATCTTCATCAAATATTTTAAATCTATAATGAAATTTGTTGATTCGATTTGAATAAACTTTTCTAACATTTGCAGTAGCAATTGACGTTAGATGTAGTCCATGACCAAAACCGAGATGCGGATAGAATTCACTATCCAACCTCAGCGTAAGACCTTTAGTAAAAGAATGAAAGCGGAGGAACTGTCTCCCACTCCAATGATAGATAGTAAACTCATAAGCTTTCTGATTTTTATTCTTCATGATGGAAGTATTACCACTGTTGAATGCCTTAATAATTTTCTCATTCCCAAATGGCTCATAAGAATCTGATTTTATCTGAATCCATTCATAGTTCCACTTTCCATCTGATGTTAAATTGTATGGGAACTGGAATGCATTATTCATCGTTATTCCATCATGGGTGCGAGGAGTCAATATCATTTCTTCCAAATCATTCACATTCTGAATATTGCTATCATAGCAAATACTAGAAACGCCAACCTCCCATTCACCTTCTAAATGCAGTGGCCGATTTAATTCTACTCGATAGTCTGATGGTTTATTTTTGGGAAATTTATTCATAGAAGCATTACTGGGCAAGTAGATTAGAAACGAGTCCTTATTTTCACTTTCCATATTATTCACATTGGAAAAATATATTAGCATACGTTTGCATTAACTCTTCATTCGGAAATGGAGTGTGATACTTGTCACAGCATCTTTATGAAAAGGAATTAACGCACCAGCATCGTCATAAATGGCAATATCAATTTGTGGGATGTAGTTTGATTTCAGCTTTGTATAATGCACTTTCTTGAAAGTATGCTCAGATAAAATACTGCAGCTCTTTGGCTGGTATGGTATCATTGCTAGCAATGGAGCTTCAACATCTCCCACACGTACATCTTCACCAATATTGGAATATATCTGAAAATAGTTAATACGACGCGATAGCGACATGTCTGCGCTAGCTTTGGTTACAGTACCACTTTTAAAGATATTTTGGTCAAAACCCAAAATGTCCATTAGAGTTTTATCCATAATTAGTTCAATACCTTTTCCACTTATAGTGAGAGACAAAGTACCTTCTTTTTCAGAAAATGAAATATGTTGGTCATTAATCACTTCATTTAAATAATCTACAACCAATTTAACTGAAGTAATGATGCGAGGCATCAACACTCTTGTTTCATGTAAGATACCACCGAAAGGCTCTACACACTTTCTGTATAAAGATACGGTCCATTCTGTATCAAATTGATTTGACCTTTCACATGGTAAATGTTGCATATTAAATTTTCCATGAACAGCTGCAGAATGATGTCGCAAGAACTGATGAAAATCTTTTGAACAAACTAATACTAGATCATCATCATTTAATTTACTTATTGCAATATGATTAGATGATTTAATATAAGTCAATGTTGCCACTTGTTTACCATCAACTCGAAGGAGATAATTAAATTTCTTCAATAATGTTTCAGGAGTCATGTTTGTCTTTCTTGGCTTAATCACAATCTTCTTCACCAACGTCTTCTCATTTTTTGGAATAAGATCTACATAATAAGCTTCCTCTCGATATATTAACTGTTTATGAGCACTTATGTGGTAATTAACGTTAAAATTATCATAGGTTGTCAAGGCGCTAGCGAGGTAACCTAAATCATTTCTTAAACTTGGACTTAAACCAACAATCCAATCTTTCTCAACTACATGATGTATATAAGTATAATCATCATTGTGTGGAGTAAATTGGGCAATATGTTTACACGCTTTATTCAAGAAATCATATATAAACTTTTTACATGATAAGAGATCTTTCTTTGGCCACTGTGGAATGTATACTCGGCAGCCCTTTTCACATTGGTAAGCAGCTGTACGTCTCATATTAATAGTCATCACCTCATGATCAAAAGTATAGACACAGTTGCTATAAACAAGTTGAGTGACACCCACTTCCCAATTCCCATTTAGCTGTTGTGCATGATCAATGGGAGTAGAAAAGAGTGCGGCTCGATTACTAGTAAATCTCTTTGTAGCCGCATTGCTAAGCAAAATATGATAAAACGACATTTTTATATTGCTAATCTGCAACTTTGCATAACATCATGAAGACTTGGATTTTGGACTCTCTACAATATATCAGAGTTGATCGTGATGGAAACGTACATTTCAAAAATTCTCATGGTCATACATCAAGAGGAATTACATTAACATGGCGACAATTTGTCAACCTCAATGATATCATGAGGGATTTGGAATATTTTGAAACATTAAGATTCATCTCCTTGGGTGATCAAGTTTGGCTTCAACATTACAGAAATGAAATTCAAATCTACCATTCTCATTCCGCAAACTGTTTCTCATTTCGCAAATACAATTGGGAGAAGTATAGAAGATACATACATCGCTCCATCATGACATTTATTCGTCGTGAGTTCATCGCCCTACTATGCAAATCTTAATCAGATATGATTACCACGCACCATGAGTTGGAAATTAGATTCCCTACAACGTATTGAAACGGATCATGATCGAAACGTCTATTTCAAAGATTCAACTGGAAATGTGAGAAGAGAGTTTGTTTTATCTTATCGTCATTTTCAATCTCTACATCATATCATGAAGGACTTGAAATACTTCTATATGAAAAGACATTCACGTATTGGAAATCGCATCTGGCTGCGCGTCAACAATCGGCGAATTCAACTCTATCATTCCCAACTTCATACTAACTTCACATTTCATCAAGGTAGTTGGGAAAAGTATAAAAGGAAGGTACATCGCTCAATTTACTCATTCTTTCATCATGAAGCGCCATCGCTACACCATCGTCAACATTCTCCGTCGCTTCAGACTCTACACCAAAATCGATCTCACAACATTACGCCAACAGCTTCCAAACAGCAAGTATTACCCGGGCCGTCCTCAAATGTTAGTGGTGAAGATGAACAATTCACGGAATCTTCAACTCTTCCCAAATGGGACTGTACAGATTCTCGGCGCCCTTTCTCATTCATCGGCGCAGTCAATGCGCTTAGAGCTACAGAGACTACTACGTCGGATATGGAAGAGGGAGAGGTGTGTGATGTCGAATCTGACTGTGGACAATATGGTGATCTCTACTCAATTGAGTGACAGTCTATCATTTTTGAAGATTCGTACCAGCAGTTACAGTTTGTGTTATGAACCCGAACTTTTTCCTGCAGCTCTCATTAGTTGTTGGTTGCCTGTGCATGTGGCAATCTTTCATAATAGTAAAGTGATCATTACTGGACTAAAATCTCATGAACAAGCAAATATGATCCTAGACTATCTCATTGAGTATGTACGTACCCAGCGGATTGTAAAATAAAAAACAATTTTTCCAACATGATGTTTTTATTTCAAATCATGATAGAACTTACAAATCATTTTTTCATTAGAGGATGGATTACATGAAAAGTTTTGAATAACAGATGCAAATCGAAATACATGTAAACGTTTTAAGATGAAGTACAGTACAAAAGCACCACACGTTGATGAAAGTGGATGTTGTAGTATGCGTTCATTTCGCTGATATTGACGCGTATGTTTTCTCAACCACTGCTGTGTTGGTATATTTGGAGGTTGAGCAAGAGAGTCAAATAGTTCACCACGTCGGTCTTCTCCAATAAAGATCGCTTTCCAATGCTCACCGCCTAAATTCTGTGAATGAGTGTTTAGCACAATAAAGATGGGATAGTGATTTACTGCAGGTGGTAAGGTATCGAGTGAATAGACATTATCGAAAGCTTTCAACGTCGCTTCGTCTGCATTACGCTGCACTTTAGTCTTAATATCGTCAGCAGTCAACCAACTCATTAACGATTATACTGAAGAATCACGTCACGATACTTTGTAATTTCAATATTTGAATCGAAGACTGCATAAATTAATACATTGATCGTCTCAGGTAGTGTTCTTTTGAACGTCAAATCCAAACGAATATTATGAGGCACGTTCGCTTGACGATAGGGTGCACTAATATCGCTGTCAGCAGTCAAATCAAATGCATAAATAGTATATCCACTCTTAAATTCTTTCATAGTCAGTCCGTTGGTATCATCCGTATTGTAAAAGCCAAAGACATCCATAAAATCAACATAACTGCGCATAAATTGATCCGAAGCAAAATCTGGTTTGTAGGGTGGACCAGGATGACTCACACCATTAACACGTAAAGCAATTTCACTTAACTGATTGTGTTTAAAATTGAAAGGATTCTTCTTTATATTACCATTAAATGCATCATTTTCAACCATTGCCACCATGAGGAGCTTCGGTGCTTCCGATGGAAAGAGGCCATCTTTCATGAAACTCTTTTGATCTTTCGGAATTGTAAAGGTGAGAAGCTTTGTATGCTGAACGGGGTAAATGGCATTTTGGCGGTTAAGACCTTCAGCATGCCCTCTAATGACACTTGGATTCGGTACTACTCGACGAATGTAAAGTGCAATATCTTCCACATGAATTCTAAAATTGTCAACTTTAGCAAATGCATTCAGCGCAAATTCAGGCTTATTCAATGTCAGCTTGAGTCGCATGCTGGTATTACAGAGTAAAAACTTTGACTGTCTAAAGAAGTCTAAATTCAGCGGACCATATAGCTGACATACTCTACTATCTTTAATCATAGCAGATCGCTTTACAAAGCCACTGTTTGTTTCAACATCAAATTTTCCTGCTTCATCTCTGTACCATCCCATGGCTTCCATATGACTTTTTTGTGCTGCTGGATGAAACTGTGATACATGATTGAAATATGATTTATAGGGATAATCGCTTTGACCACCTTCCACCTGCTGCTCTCCAATCGTTAGAGAAACATCGCGAAGTAATGTAGTCAATGGTAAATTGTTCAGTCCAACTTTATGTGCATCGTCAATAGCAGTTCCATCTGCTTGCTGAATTCTAAACCTCAAATCAAGCATCGCATAACTCAAATCTATGTAGTCATCACTACCACCAGGAATAACAAATTCAATGGGGCCAGCATTCTCAGCTGTTCGAGGATGATAATCTACAATACTTGAACTAAGAATATCTGTCTGTATGGCTTGTTGATCGAACAAACAAAAACCGGAAGTTTTACACTCCATGATTAGAAGTTATAGCAGCGTCGTCGTTTAGCGCCTGATGAATGATTAGAGCCTCTGCGACGTTTGCGTGAATGCCTTTTGACTGAAGATCGCACCTTACCAGCTCCGCGATGTTTCCTCCTTCCTTTTCTCATTCGTTTAGGTGATTTCTTTCCTTGAGTAACACCAGCAATGGTCTGCTTCAATGTTTTTAAACCGCGTTCCTTCCCACGATTCAACAAACTGCTCTTAAAACTTCTACCTCTGGAAAGATCACTAGCAACATCACCAGCAAAGCCAACGGCATTACTTAAAACATTTCGTTTTAAAGATCTACCGACATTGGATATGAGAGGTGCTACAACAGATTTCAGTGCACCAAGTATGCTACCTCCACGTTGGCGGCGAGCACCGATGTAAATTTGTCCTCCACCACTTACGTAGGAGGGTCGTGAATAAAATGAGGCAGTTGGATTCATAGCTGAAACCCTAAACATTGTTAGTTACAACTTTGCATGAATCACTGTCGATCACTTAGATGAAAGATGTCGGCACGACGCATCCAAGAGTTCATACTTGAAGGATAACCAGTCCATTTAACAAGACACCATTCTTCACCTTGCCGTTTTTTACATCGAATGATTTTCTCTACCAAATATGTTTCACTTTCAGTGACTACCTCAATCTCATCGCGGTAAAAGCTACCCTCAATTTCTTCATTATCGTAATCTTTCAACTTGTAGGTGGTCGGAGAGTCTTTTTGATTAATCCTTGATACTGTAAATACCTCCTCTGTCCAATTCGGGAGGTACCCTTTAGCAAAAACACTTTTCACTTTTGAGATACGAACTTTATCGCCAATTTTCACATCACTTTTCACATGAGTGCGTTTACGTTGGAATGATTCGCGCACTTTATCTACATTGTCAGCATTTACATCTACTGGTCTGAGTCCAATAGAACGATGGATAGAGTGATTGTAGGCATGGAGTGTATCTTGTAGAACCTTTGTCCAATTTTGTGTCAAGTTGGCAGTAAAATGTCGCCACAAACGATTTTTTAATGTGCGATTAAAACGTTCAACGAGTGCAGCTTTATAAGCGCTCTTTACACTAAACAACTCAATGTCATGCCTCTCAAATAATCTTGTCACATGCTGATTTTCTAACTCTTTTCCTTGATCACTCTGAATTCTTTTTGGAATGCGACCTTCTCGAAAAATTGTTTGGAATGCTTTTGCTACTCCTTTCCCTTCTTTAGTTTTTAAAGGTTGAGCCCACGCATAACGCGAGAAAATATCAATGACGGTTAAAATAAAATTATTGCCCGAGTTATGTTTTGAAATGGAGGCAACATCGCACAAATCTGCTTGCCACTGTTCATCGATGTCATGAACAATATAATGGCGGGTGCGGTACTTCTTTTTCGCTTGTTTGTGGAGTGTATAGGTAGCCTGACCCTTTAACCATCGTTTCACTTGTGATTGTGGAAGACCACTCGCTTTTGATAATTTCTTGATAGATGCAAATCCTGCCGGATGTTTTACATCATAATAGATTGACTTCAAACGTTCAGTCGATGACGGCTGACTCTTTTTCCTCCTTCTCATCTTTTTTCTTTCTTGCCTTTCTACATTTACAACAACTGCAGCATTTAGCTTTAGCGGTTTTGCGATCGTGTTCACATTGCTTAGGGGTTTCATTATGAGAGCTGGCGCAGCAAGTGCAAGTGACAACGACATTCACCTCTGGCGGCTCATTACATGGCAAGCAACACATCTGCTTCATATTAATAGTCTGAGAACATGTATTTCCTAGGAGGAGCTGTTTTACGTTTTCCTTTTACCAGTTTTAGTGGCGATACAGATCTACGTCGAGTTCTTCCCCTTGTTTGCTTAGTGAGTGTGGGAGGGGATGTAGCAGGTGACGTCTTAAACCAATTTGTTGGCATTTTCATCGCCTGAAGCATTGGAGTAGTAGCCACTGTTGAATCAAGTTCTTTCAATGTCTCATTATTTAAAGCAAATTTTGGCACATTATGCTTTTTCAATAGTTTAAGAAAGTATGACCAACCAGGTGGAACATAGCCCTGACGGCGCTTTCTACGTGTCGCATACTGAATCAAGTCTTCATAACGTGAAGCATCAATCACTTTATTTTCATCTGTAATGATTTCTCCTCTATCATTTACATTGAGATGGGGTTCAATACTGTTGAAAAGAGATATGGCATGTGCGCGAGATGCTAAAGGTGTAGCAGTCGATACAGAGTCACGCATCTTATTCTTCAAGTTTTTCAATTGCTCAACAGTTTCCGATTGTAATAATACAGCACGATGTGGATCTTTGATGTGAACATTTTGCTGATAATCTATTTCTTTCCTATACATTTGATTTGCAAGAGGTTGCTTTACTTGCTGCATGGCAGTCAATTGTACATATTCATCCTGAGGAATAACAATCATGCGAGAATAAGAACTCATAGTTTGTAGATAATCATGGGAGTTTTCAAAATATCACTTCGAAATCTAAATTCTTCCGGACACTCTTGCGTAAAGTCAATGAATAAGTAACCGTATGGTTTTTCAGTAGCTGCTTGAAAAATTTCAATTAAGGCTTTTGATCCTCTGGGTGCAACTTGTCGCGCTAAAATTTCAAATTGACTTTTATCTCGCGGATTCTTGAAAATAGCATAATAGTGTGTATTCAGGTTTCGTGTACGAGCTTCTTTTCCATCAGGAAACAAATTTTGTGTAATATAGATGATAAAACACCTTTTATGGTGTGCTGCGCGAGTGAACATATCTGTAACATCTTTTGAATTCTTACTTTCTTTTAATAAATCATCCAATACAACAACATCATTAGACTGAAGTTTATCCACTGGAATAATTCCTTCATGTCGAATAAAGTTGCGACTTTGCAATTCCTGAAACAGCGACGGTTGATAAATACCATAACACCAAATCACTCGATTGATAGGTTCCTTAAACAACTCCCTTCTTTTATCCAATAAATTCAGCGTGAAAACAGTTTTACCTGCATGAGATGGACCTGATACAGTCAGAACTTTATCACATTGAAGTCTGAAATCCATTTTATTACTTTGAGACTCAACATTTGCATAATTAACGCTTAGAGCCAAAGATATTTCCCAATAGGTTGCCCACGGCAGGAGCTATCATTGGAAGTATTGCTGAAAGGAAACCGCCCTTTTGTGTTAGAGTTTTCCTCTTTCTTTGAAGGGCGACTTTAGGATTGGAGATGAAACGCAATTTCGTAGCATATCGCTTAAGTAACTTTCGTTGTTTTGGCGCTAATTTCTTCGTCCTCAACTTCCTCACATGAGAAATAATTTCACAAATGAATTTATCGTTAGCATGTCGTATAGCATTGTATCGCTGATTTGCTTTCATTCGTCGGAGAGCTTGAATGGCTGAAGAAAACTTTTGACTTTTACGTTTCGTCATTTTACGTTTCGCCATTTTCCGTGTTAGTCTTTGCTAAAACCTATCTTTACCACATTTGCATAGGTACTAACTATTGCGACATAAGTGACACTCGAAATGAGCAATGTCACAGTGGTTACATTGGCAAAGTTGAATGCAATTACGTATGAAACAGCGTTGACAAAAAGCATGCTTACATCTCTTGAAGATGCGCTTTTCATTTCCATCCTTTCGCTTACATACATCGCAACACATAGTTTCACCGTTACTGATGTCTATAGCAAGTCTTTTTGAAGATATGAATTTGCTAGCCTTTTCTAAATAATAGACGCATGTACAGAAGGAATATACTTCGAGAGTGAGCAGACATAGCTCGAAAACCAGTTGTGCTACAATCAAGTACCACTGCATTTTCAATTTTTCTTTATGGAAAGTTGAATGTGAATATCTGAAATCGCTTCAATCACTAGACTGCTACCATGATGGTTAAATGCGTTAAGACGTTCAGCAATTTTTATGATATGTCTTTTAAAAAATTCTTGGGGGTGATCTACCACTTCCATTGAATAAGAAGCAAAATGGAAAGAGCGACTTTCCACCTCTTCCTTTCCAAAATGACTAAACTTAATTTTCGCAACTAATCGCGCCATGATAATGCTATCAGAGAATGTATTCATTAACTCTAGAAATAGAGTGCTAGCATCATCGACCACTGCTTCGATGTCGGTCTCATCTTTATGAAATTTTATCACATAATCTTGAACAGCTCCTTTTAAACTTTGCCTATGAAAACGTAATGTTCCGCAGTCGTTTGAGAAAGACATGATCGCCCTTTATCTAACCCATCCATTGCATGAAAACAACAACTCTTCTCATAGTAACATTTATTGAATAATGGTAACAAGCATGCATTATAAATCAATGGTTTGAAAGAGATAAAATAGATACAGCTGGTAACTATCATACAGCGAGCAATGATAACCATACAGGACTTTGGCAGTGTTGAGGTAAGGAGGAAAGAAGCATTGGTTATGAACGTAGCTACTACAACGAACAGACAAAATAGGAACACACAAATCCTTAAAACGTTTTGTGACTTCATGATAATGTTGATTCACTCTACTATCCCAAGGTGGGAGCAAAATATCATCAATGATTAGATTGGGAAATACTTTCCTCTCCTTACCAGGATTATTACAAAAGATGCGTATAACATTGAAAGCAGCTAACCATCGTTTAAAGTCAATAAGAAGAGCACTCTCACAAGAAAAGCCATAGTCTTGCAAATATTTCAGATTAAGTCCATGAATGTGTTTTCTCGCCCATTGATCAACATTGGGATCGCAGTTGGCATGTTGATGATAGACACTAACAATCTGATATGTCCAATTGTTCATAGCAATAGCACTGAGCTCCTGTACAGGTTCACCCTCACAATCCATAAAAATGATGATAGAAGCCTAAAACGGAAATTTACACATCTAAGGAAACGTTCTATAACATATTACAAAATGAAGAATTACATCGATGCTTTTCACGACAAAATACACAAATGATATGATGGCAACGAAGAAGTAAAATGTATCTAATAAGACCACGTCTACGACACTCAAAGCACATAAGCGAATTGTCATAGGGTAGAGTTAGGAAAGGACTAGCAATTCTCCTTCTTTGATTTGCGTTTTGATGTAGCATTCTTCTCCGACTTGCGCTTCGTACCACTGCTGTTAAGGATTTGATCAATTATGTCGTCCACGTTGGGTGGTTTCGGAATATATAGGATGGATTCCATATGCATGGAGAGAGAGGCTATTTTATTATCCTTGTGTCGACCATAATATAGCCCATTCACTTTGAAAAGGATATCCAAGTACCTTCTCCGAGCTCATCACATCTGATGGGTATTGAATGATCTCCCTCCTTCTTATAGTAAGTACACCAATGTGATACCGGTAGGCAAATGTGATTACCATCCCAAATCTTTCTATAGGGAGTATCCTTGTCATCTCTCGCCTTCCACTCTTGAGCAAGAGGAGTAGGAATGTCCATATTTAATGTCACGTACTCCTCAATAATATCAAGTTGGTGGCGAATGTACGGACTCACGGGGATCAGTATGTAGTCCCATACTGATTGTGCATTATCTTGACATCCGTGGAAGGGAGCATTCCCGTTTGGAGTACTACGCTATGATCATCATAACGCAAGGCTTGTTTAAATTTACGCTGTAGCGGTGTAGGATTCTGTACCTTGGATGTTTCTTCCACTGGCCTCAGTTGTAGATGATCTGACCGTAGCGAACCTTGTAACGTTTGACCGCCATTTTGTCCTACTAGTGCAGCAGATGGAGTAGATGCCTGAAAATGAAAAAAGATTGTATTAAGTTTACGTTCAAGGGAGGAGAGGGAGGGAAGTAGCGACTTACCATTTTAGTTGGATAATAGAACAGGGAACTAGAGAGAGAGAATGTGCGTCCGTCACTCGTATGATTCAACGATGGAATGATTCTCACTGTGGAAGGCTCGCTATTTATAAAGAAATGCTTGATTCTCATTGGATGATGATCCTCATTGGACAATAACATCAAGTTGATTCCAAATCTGGCATCCGTTTACCAATCCGATAGTTCGTTTTGAAGCTACAGCCCAAAACGTCCCAAATTCTAACTCTGTCGTTTTTCACCAATGTCCCAAAAATCTTAAATGGCGTCTCACATGTAAACGAAGGCAGATACGAACAAGCCGATTCTTTCACTGAATTTGTCTCACTCTTAGCTTTCAAACGAGCTATCGCACGACAAAATCCGTCCACTGGAAGCAAGCTGTCCAGGGGGGGGGGGACGTCAGCCGAAAATTTTTTCTCTCCGATTTCGCTGGAAACATCCTTCCTAACCCAAAATTTCACGTAGATTCCGAATCTGGCCTCCGTTTTCTCATCCGATGCTTCGTTTGGGCGCTACACACCAAAAACATCACACACTATAGCCTCAAGACTAATCCTGGCGGTCGCCCACGTCAACCTAGACGGTCGCCCACGTCAACCAGGCGGTCGGACCAACGCACCCGAGTCTCACTCTGTTGTTGCAGAGGGGGGGGGACGTCAGCGAACATGTTGTGAACGTGGACCCACCCGGCCGGCACACCACGACAGACCACAACCTCTGTCGTTCCAGGGGGGGGGACTCAGACACGAAGCACCACGGCGGCCGACCACGACACTCTGCCGTGCCAGAGGGGGGGGGACGCAGCGATGGCCGCCATCTTGCGCGGTCCAGAAGTGGAGTTTTGCTTACTACTAACCCTCAACAGCGCGGCAAATTAAGCAACTGAATCAGGCCTCCTGTCTACATATGTAGACAGTGTTTGCAATGACGAATGACTACTTTCGTGATACTTTGGCGTCACCAAATATTTGTAAAACAATCTATGTAGAACATGTCCCTTTATTTATCAATCATATATTTTGCATCCACTTTATTTTATAAGCACGGTATATTAATTTGAAGAATCTTCTCGACTCTATCTTAGACTTACTACAGTTTTGATAAATATTTTATTTCATTTCGTATTATTCAAAATAAAAACAAACTTCTCAATAATTTTACGCGTCTGTTATAGGCCTACATATAGATGAAACATATGTAATTGGAAACAACTGAAACATGGACTTTCAATAAATAAGGAAATGCACAATCTCATTCGCAATCACGACACTTGACGTGCTCGATCATGTCCTCACTATGTCTATCCTGGCTCTGCTGTGAGCATGATGATCACAATGATTGCAGATTGCCAGTTCGCCTGTGCATAAGATATAAATTTCCTCTTGCTCAAGCGATTTAATTAAATCGCAGCGTTGAACGGCTGTTAAAGAAAGTAGTGCTTATTAATAAGCACTATACTTTCTGTAGCAGGTGTTAACGCTGTGTTTCATCCTACAATTTGTCGTCAATACGGCCCGGGATGGCACAAACTATAGTTTATGAAATCCACAATGGCCGAGGAAGCTAACGAACTGCTTTCCTTTTATTCGGCGAGCGGTTGATATTTCTCTCTGTAATAGCGCTATAATTTCCTGAACTTCTCTTGTTGCGATGTTTCTACGGGGAAACACTTGCAGAGAGCGATCTTAGAGCAAAATATCATGAGAAGGAAACACTTGTACCTAGTCTGCACGATTATACTCACTGGCTGGGGCATTATGAAGAGTATTGTAAATCACTATGATGGAGTATAATATCTTTATCATAATTCAGCATTAATCATTGCGTAGACACTTACTGATACTTTCCAGCCATGGAAATGTTTCCAGCATTTGCGCAGAATTTCAAAGGTTTTCTAATTTTTTTGCGCATGTGTGGCAGCCCATCAGGGGTGATCAAAGTTGAAAACTGCGGAGGGTAGGTAGCCTACAATACGATTAAATGGTTGATGTAAGTTGTAAACGATCCTTAACCTTCTAACGGTAATGAAACAATGGGGTCAGCGTATGACCCCACTGGTTCTAATATCAATTATCCCCCAGTTAAGCAAAATTGCGTCTTCTGTAGGCTGCAGTTGTAATAGGCGTTGTACCAGTAGGCCTATATCTTAGAACATGCAAATAGGCCTATTTTATGCATGCTACTGCATGTGCAATGTGCAAAGAGTTCATAAGCCATAGTAGACGGTTGTAGCAGCAAACGTTGTATATCATGTTTTGGCACTAGGCTAAGTACAGCTGAGCGTATTTTGTGGATGTAGGGTAGGGTGGGGCAAGACGCACCCCCTAAGCGCGATTGTCTGTAGCCAAGTGTCCAATGAACCGAATTGTTTGAAATTTTGAACATAAAAATAGGTTGATATGAGCTAACTTTCTATAAAATATCTAAGCGATATGATCATTTTATCATTGTTAGAAATTTGAATTTTGAACTTTTGTCAAAAAGGCGTCTTGCTCCACGGTTAGTGATGAAAATTTTCCGTGGAAAAAATTGGAAAATTATGGAGAATTTTTGAAAGTTTTGATTTTTTTTGATAGGCCCTATAATTTGAGCGCTTTCACTCCCGAGGCAGCTACGTACCAATAAATTGGGTCTAAAATTCTTAATTTCATCATTATTTCGATTAAAGCGATCGTAGCAATGCGATTTCCGTCCGCGGATTTTTGAACATTCTTTTACCACCAGTGGCTTGTACAAGCATTTATAATTATCACACAGACACCGTTTGGAATAACGTGAATCTTGCTTTACAATAGGGGTATATGTACATGTAATTTCATGCAATGTGAAAGATTTGGAGCAAAAATAATGTACTTCATTTTGGAGTTTGCTAATTGTTAGCTTGAAAGTTAAGCTTTATTATGCAGCGTTGCTCATATGCAAATTCTCCATGTGTTGATGAACATGTGAAGTATAAGCACGCAGTCCACGCAGCATATTGCACATAAGCGACCTTATTAGAAGATATCTGTGATGAGTAAAAGAATATCTATGATAGTTTCAAACTTCTGGAGCATTGTCCGATATTTTGGTTGGGGATACACATCCTCCATTTCCAGTTCAGATGGTTCAGGTAGTTCCAAATCGATTTCAGATCTGCCCAAATGAATTTCAGATATGATCTAGATGAATTGGAGATTCTCCAGTTGAATTTAAGATCTTTTCAAAGTTGAGCTTCTGACAGATATCTGAAATTCAGCTAGAGAAATCTGAAATCCATCTAATGTCTGAAATTCATTTGGAAAGATCTGAAACAGACATGGAAAAGATGCAGTTGCAAGTTCCAAAAGTTAACATACAGGGATGATAGAGAAGTTTTCGGACTTTGAATATTACATAGTCTTTTCAAACGACTATAATAAGTCTCCAAAACAAAGGAAAAACGTCAATCACCAAAATATAAATTTCAAAATTTTCCAATGGAAAACTTTCCAGAAAATTTTCTGGAAAAATTTAAAAATTTTCCGGAAAATTTTCCATTTGCATCACTACCCGGGGTGGGGGTAAGACGCCCCAATTTTACAGCTTTACTAAAATGCACAAGCAAGCTAGCTATGTTTTAATATGATATCAGTTCGATATTTTACTCGTTTTATGATTGATAATCATTGTTCGCAAGGTAACTACATTGACCTATTGCATATCAAAGGATGCAGTTTGTCTATTAATTTAAAGCATTCGATAACAGCCAATGAGGTAGGCATACATTCATATTCTTAGAACCACATGCTATTTCTGTTATATTTTCTATAGGCAAAAGTTGAACCAAACATTATGAATTCTTTGAGTTAGACTATATGCCTACACAAAGACTAGTTATAGTAGGCCTAGCAACAATCGAATGGAATACGTAAGCTGAATGTGACCTACGCATGCTATAATTTGATCTACAGGCCTACACAGTCACCATTCCTAAGAGAGACTTGAAACTTAGAGTGATAGAACCAAAACAATTGTTTTCTTGGATGTGCAATATAATTTCATGTGTGTAAAATCATCATGAACAAAAGAGTGATAGGCATACAACAAAAACAAAATGAGGATAAAAAATAATAACCGATAGCAAAACTTGTTTGAGATGACAAAGCCTAGAACATCTCTGGCTGTGAAACACATAATTTTTCTAGTAGGCTAGGCCAACAAACATCATAAAAAGTTCAAATATTCATAGTAAAAAAATTCATGACTTGAGGTTTATTAAACCCAACAGCTCGAGATAAGTTTGTAGCTTGAGGCTTTCGAACTGTCAGCTGTGGGTGACGGTGCAGAAATCCAGCAAGTCAGTCTCTACCAGCCAATTTTGCATCCATATTGAATGGGTGAGTAATGTCAAATTGCTCTGCCATTTCGAAGGCCACGCGTCGAACGTCTAACGTACACAACCCGTACATTGTTTTTTCCATAAACCGTAAATGTTCGCACAGTTCATTTTCAACTTCAGGTGGAAATACACATGATACCGGACCAAGTAGCGTTCTTCCGGGAGACTTTACTTCTCCAGTTGCTTGTCTTCTAAGAGTACGTAACGGAACTCCATACACTCTTGCAGCTTCTGTCAGAGTTGCTCCATTTTCAACCATGTTCATTGCGGACTGGAGGTTTTCGCTTCCATATTGACCTCTTTGAGTTTTCCTTTTGTAATTTCTCACCATGGCGTCAGCTGTATCTCCAAACAGCTGTTGTACCGTAACTTTAAAACTATTCTGATCTAGAATTAATGCAGTTAAACAGAAAATATGATGCTCACAAATGTATGCCTGTCAAAAAGTTGTCGTAGGTAGGAATAGACGCGTTTCAATCTCTCACTGTACACTTCAGAAGCAACAAAATGTGCCTACACGCTATGTGTTAAGCATATCTAGTAGGCTACACAGTTGTTGATTATGAAGCAATTAAGAAGCATGCAAAAATAATTTTGGTGAGCAAAAAATTTCAAATTTTGTTTATACATACCGTAGTTGCTATGTTAGTTTATATACATAAATAATTCAGAATGTGTCATATGGTCAAGGAAATGAGTGCACTTTGAGTAAAAAAAAGTGCATT
>CAJQUW010010209.1:0-84544 GCA_907163375.1 Prostheceraeus crozeri
TAGTGCATACGTTCTTAACTGGGTCGACCGGCCCGGGTGTGTCTTGGTCGACCGTCGTGGTTGGTCTTGGGCGGCGGTCTTTGTTTTGGTGTGGTAGGATTGGTAGTAGGGTTATTTTGTGTTTAGATTTGAGTAGTGAAAACTGTGCCCTACTTGCCCGGATAGGTACATGTATAGTTACATTTAAAGTTTAGTGTTATCAATAGGTACATGGATAGGTACATGTAAAGTTTAGTGTTATCAATAGGAACATGGATAGGTACATGGATAGGTACATGTATACTTTAGTTATCGATAGGCACAATGGATAGGTACATGTATAATTCAGTGTTATCAATAGGAACTTGTATGAATCTGTTTTACTGGATAGGTACATGTGTTTGGTACACTGTGTTTCGGAACGTCTATGATCGAACTTGTGTGGTTTGGTTCTGAGCACTTGGGTACGTACCGATAGACGTCCGTTGTTTGATTTTGAATGGGTTTGCTCAATTGCGACTATTGTGCACAATTATTTTTAATGTAGCACTATTTAGATGTGAAACTTTACTGTGCAGTTATGATTTAGTTGCTCCCCAATAATAAAACCAATTCCATAACTATGTTTAAAATGAAAAGACAAGAGATTTACAATGTAAGTTTAATTTAAGCGTGAAAAATAAATGACGGGTGCAAATCACGTCCCTCAGGCGACTCCATGATCTTCAAGAAGTCATCACACCACTCTAGTAAAAATCCGACATTCCATAAGTCATGGTCACATTCGTGTACCGGACACTTCACCGGTAGTCCATTCCGCCTTTGAAGTGCAGAGACAGTCAAGGTCTTCCACAGGGCCACTTTGCAGCCGCAAGACAGATGCATGGTCATGTCCAACTGACCTCCCATAATGACTTGGCTGTCATTTTGAAAATAAAATAGTGGTTTTGAGGACATGCTTCTTGTTATGGAACGTTGAGGATAAGTACTTAACAGTTTGGAACAATGTCATCCTTTATATAGTTATATATATTCTTTAGGGAAGTTCGGTACCTCTCTGATTGGCTGTTAGGATTTCCTTTGTTTAAAAAGTATATAAGTCCGAGGTTTGTACCAATTCTTATCAAAGGTTCTAATCCTCACGTTTACAAGTTACAATTATTTTAAATCTACAAGTCATAATGGATCGCAAACAGAAAGCCGCAGTTGAGAACGGTACTGCTGATCGTACCACTTCGCCAGTGGAACGTACCAGTACACCTCCCCAATCTCCGATGGAAGCGATCGACAACACCAAACGAGCCGTGGTGTTCACCCAAGCCCCTGCATCGCCCGACTACTCGAGTGATGAAGATAGTGACGTATCAATCGAGACGATGCGTCACATGATAAGAAGTCCATGCGAACGCCACTTTATGGACGGGTCACGGTCAAAGTCAAGAACGCCCGAAAAAGTATCACACCAACGGGGTGTTCATGAGGATGGAGCCGAACGAGCGGAACCTCACAACTCCGCTCTCGAATTTTCGGTCATCGACCTTGACACACCACGTCGCTGTCCCTGTGCGCCCAAGAAGACCAGGATCCATGTGCAAGTGGACTTGAAAAAACTTGTACCCTTTCCTTACCTTGATGACATTTAGTGTGTTTTTTCTTAATCTCTTTATTTAATATTCATTTGTATATATGAACAGACTTGTTTTATCATTTCACAAATCGGTCTTCAATTAAGGTCTGAATGGGAAAGGGGATAACTATCTACAATTAATGATGTTCAATAACTGAATTGAAACAAAAAATCAAGTATGAAGACTTCAACTTGAAATAAATAGGAACATATAACTTTTAAAGAAACAGTTATGTTGTTAATTTTAAAATGCTTGTAGCATCCAGGATGATATCATACATGTGTCATACACGACACCATAAGAATGAGAATGAAAAGACCTTTAGAATGATATAAGGTATGTACCTATTCGATGGGAAAATCCTAGTTGTATGCAACTGTATGCAAGCAGACAAATGTTAGATTTTTAAATTCACTAAGTTTTTAGCCCATTCTTTAAAGACATGTAACTCTCTAGTTATATGTCATACATGTGTCATACAATACACCATTAGAATCAGCATGAAAAGAGCATTCGAATGATATATTGTATGTACTCATTTGATGAAAAAATCCTAGTTGTATGCATCTGTATGCAACTTGAAAAATTCCAAGTTTTTTTACAAAAATGACTAAGTTTACAAATTTTCAAAGTTAAAGTTTTACAACCAAAAATGACCATAATATACAAACCTCTACACTTGACCTTGACCTTAGACCTGACCTTTGACCTTCATACACTTCATACACGGCGGGGGGGGGCCTCAAAATTTCTCGGGCGCTTCGCGCCCTCGAAATTTTCCGGATTATAGGGTAAATAAATTTTCGAGTGCGCTTCGCGCACTCGAAAATTTATTTACCCATGGGTTCCGGGTGCCATAGATACTCTTCTTGCTTCCCTAACCCTAACCCTAACCTTAACCCTAACCCTAACCCTAACCTTAACCCTAACCCTAACCCTAACCCTAACCTTAACCCTAACCCTAACCCTAACCTTAACCCTAACCTTAACCCTAACCCTAACCCTAACCCTAGTATTTTAATTTTGGCGCGAAATTCAAATTTTCGAAAAAAAGTCTTTAAATTTGATTATTCACATTTTGGCGCGAAATTTGAATTTTCGAAATTTAGCGCTTAATTCAAATTTAATGTTCTATTCAAATCACACGTTTATATCTTCAAATATGAATCATTATATGACTATTAATAATAACATGTATATCAAATAATACATCAGTCCATCAGTTCATATTACTTTGAATTCACTCTACTGTTTACATGTAGAAATCTTTCAACGCATATGATGGCACTTCCATTTCTAAGGTTAAAAATAAACCAGCTGTTCCAATTCTTGTTTGAGTTATCAATTTTGTTTAACCGTACCAATTCCAGGATGTGATGTCATAAGTTCTTTGTTCATAGTTGCTTTGTCAATTTCATATATAAAGAAGTTGCACACAAAGAATTTTCACTCATTTTCAAATTATTTAGTGTCCATAACAGACGTCGTTCTTCGTTCCTCCGTTCTCCGGTTCTTATTACAATTCTAAAGTGAGTTTCATTGTCATGTTCTGCTACTTTATAGGATATTCGGGAGTAGGAACATTATTAAGTTTTTATAACCAAATAGCTTTAAATATAGAAGCTTGGGTTTTTAGGATAGGAACACTTTATGTTATATTATTAACTATGTTTTTTATTTTCTTCCTATATTAAGTCATCCAGAAGAGACATGACTGTATAAGTCTGAGTAAAAGTGCAATTGACATCCGTATTTTTACACATTCTTTCTAAAAAAAAAGATGTTTAAATAAAAATTCAATGTCATCTGATAGTTGATGTATGAATTCAAATTTGTTTAATCAAACGAATTGATTAACGTTTGAAATTTTCGAAAATTTTACTTTCGTTCTATTATGTCTATTTCAATTTAAAAGAAATATAAATCAGCTGCTTCCATAAAGTTCAAACTTGTTTAATTAAACTAATTTTTTAATGGTTGAAATTTTCGAAATCTCATTTTCATTCTATTATTATTTCGTAATTAAATAATGATTAATCAGCTGTTTCCAAATTTTATGTCTTTTTATAAACAAACCCTTTGAAATGAAATTAAACTTTCGAATCTCAGTTTCTATTTCATCCATAAATTTATTTCTTCTTAAGATTTGTCTAATATTAATCTAGTACTTAATAAAGCTTTGCAGGTGGTACATAAATGATTTCTTATTTAATAAGGGATTAAATTATAATAGTTTTTTATCCTCTACAGAAATGGTTCGACATGAGAGTATCGCACGACAACGTCTCGTCTTCCATTTTTGTGAGACATGTCAACTGCCCGTTCGACATGCCAACAAAAGCGGGCACAAGGAGTGCACCTTCCGAGAAGACTGCTCCTACATCTACTGCCTTTCCTGTAGGACGTATGAAAGGAGTGATATGAAGGCTAACACCGATTCGGCGAAGGCCTTCATTGTTCGTCATACCCCTGTGCTCTTGAGAATGGACGTAAAGGGATCAATTTGACTTCTAGTAATGAAAAAAAGAAGTTGCAACGCCTCTTTTCGAAGGACAGGCCGGTGGAAGGTGTTTTATCCCAGGTGGACGAACCTCAACAGCCTCCCAAGAAAGCCCCTAAGTCTCGCGCTCCCAAGAAGGCCCTAAGTCCCGAGAATTTGTCGACGAGACTTTCAGCGATTTTGAGGTAAGTGATGTCAATCCTAGTTTCAACGAATAACTGATCCACTGGGGATAGATAAAATGCTACTTCATTAAGTCAATATAAGCATATGTCGTTTACACATTTCAGGATTTGGTGATGCCCCCACCGAAGAAGACAAAGGTGTTGGTGCAGAAAAAACTCATCGTTAAAGATGTGAGAATCTATTTACTTGGGTTATTATTCATATGCATAATTAAATCAATGTTGTCAAAACATTTCAGACTGAACCACCTCAAGCGATGACAGTCGGGTTTGAAGATGGAAACGTGGTGGAAAACTTGCGAAAGGTAACAAATTAATTTGCTTAATAGTTTCTAAGACGAAATCAAATATGAATCTCTTTTTTAGCTGTTTCCAAGTGTTCAATCAATCCCCGCATGCCCGAAGCTGCCTCGAGGGAATTCCCCAGGAGACAAAAAACTCGCTTCTAGCCCCGTAAGTGTGATTGCTGTGGTCTACGCTCAGATAACAGACAACAACAACAACACCTTGAAAACCTGTCTATGTCTATCTCTTTATATAAACATATTGTCACATTTTTCCGCTGCAGGCTGTGCGATCTCTATCCCTTAAAAAGCACAGGAGCTTTTTAAGTACGCCAGCGACAACCACGTCCATTGAGGACAATGAGGAGAGGCCCTACTCCATACGCGAATCATCCTCATCCGAGGACTCTGCAACATCATCCTCATCCGACGATTCACCAACTTCGTCATCCGATGATGACAATGAATCTGTTACTAATGTAAGTATGAAGCTTGGTTAACTGCTTCAGTGTAGAATTTTCTATTAAAACATTTTGAAACTTACTTTGTTGACAATTATCCTAATAAACAATTGTTTCCTTTGTTTACAGGAGTCCGTCATGTGTGCCTCACAGGAAGAGGTGTCCTTCAGCCACATCGGGCATCCCCCAGCTGGAGCGTCCGCCTGCCGCTGTCCCCAATGATGACGCTTGCTCCTCCATCCCCTGTGCGTCCTCTATCGCCCGCAGTTCCTTCTTGTCCGGCACCTCCGATCCCACCCCCTCCAACGCCCGCAGCTCCTTCCTCTCCGTCACCTCCGATCCCAGCCGCAGCTCCTTCCTCCGCGACACCTCCTATCCCCGCCGCAGCTCCTGCTACAGTTCCCAAGGCCCCTCTCCCAGTGCGAGAGTATGATGTCGACCTCGATGCAACGACGGATGAAGACATGTACTCAAAACTACGCCGTTGTCAAGAGCGTCTAAGGGAGTCAGAGGCCCGTGAGGCTCAACTAATAGAGGACAACAGAGGTTTGGTTGAGTCCTTACAAAATATAACTCAATCAAACCTCCTGTTGGCCTCGCAAGTGACCAATATTCAGAGGCACGACAAAGAAACATTGGTGCACATCGAGTGCAGAGACAATGCCATTAGAAAGGTGCGTCTAACGAGGATGGACGACTTGGGTGGCTGCAGTGAAAGCTGCAGCCACTTGAAGTTGTACCACAATGGTATTGTGAAATGTGTTAAACTTTGACTTTTTTTCTTTGAAAATTAATTACTGAAAATTTTATGTGTTTTCTCTTTACAACAGATCGGAACATACGGTATTGGCTGGTGATGACGCCGACGTCATTAGATGGTAGATGTATATAAGGGCTTGCTAATTTCAATCCTCATCAATAATCATGGTTGTCTGTACCAAGTGTGGAAAAGTGTTCACTCTCATAGGCAATTTGCAACGACATGAAAAATTTTGTAAGTTAGGAAAAACATATCAATGTAGCAAGTGTCCATATAAGACGAATAGGATGGATAATCTTAAGAGGCATAAACTTGTATGCAATAATAAACCGAATGATAGCATAACAGAGTCAAATTCAAATAATCAAAATAGATCTACTTCTAAGCCAACAACCAGCGCTTCAACTAACATACAAAACTTTATGCAATACTGCTCTCGGTGTGGCAAAACGTATAACTCTATAAGTAGATTTCGACAGCATATGAATGTACATAACACAAATAGTGAGATGAATATGCATAATAACTATGGAACTGTTAGTCTCAGTGAAAGCGCACTCAATGGCCATGCACGTGTGTATGATATCACGCCAACAACACCTACTGTGGACATAACATCATTCTTAGAAAGCATGCGTTCCATGTTAGGGAATTTAGTGTCTGACTTACTAAGGAGCTATCAATTGCGCGGTCGTCTGATTGCACAAATTCGTTATGTCCGTTCTAAACCTCAAGAAGAAGAAACTTTTCTCGCACACTTTACCTCATCATCCTCAAACTATATTTATGACTATGATGCTTGGTTTCAGGATCATCTAAATAGTCTAATAAATCATATTGAAGCCTTCACAAAAAAGGGTAGCAATTGGATTATAGATGATGTACAAAATATAGAGTTCAATGTAATAACAAGTCCAATACTGTCAGGTGGACAATCATTTCCTCTACCAAAGAAGTTAAAAAACTCTAAAGCTGTCATTAATGTTAATTCAAATGCAAATGATTGCTTCCTATATGCAGTTTTATCAATATTGCATTATAATGAAGTACCTTATTCAAGGAATGAAGTAAAATCATATAGTGAGTGGACATCTGAGCTAAATATGGAAGGCATTTCCACACCAGTATCAATCAAAGATATTCCAAAATTTGAGAAAAATAATGATATTAAAATTAACATTCACTTTTATGAAAATGGACTCAAAGGTGTTCGTTACAATAGTAACTTTACTGGTAGGCAAACGGTTAATATTTTGCTAATTCTAAACAATGGAGCAGCACACTATTGTAAAATTCCAAAGCTGTCAAGATTGTATAGGAGAACTTTAAAAAGACATAAATACTTCTGCGAAAGATGCACTCAGTCATTCACATATAAAACAACACTAGAACGACACTTCCAGTTTTGTATTCGAGGAAAAGCACAAATAGAAAAAATGCCATCGGATCTAAAAGTACTAACAAGTAGCATGGAATATCAACTAAGTCCTCCATTAGTAATTTATGCAGATATAGAGTGCTACATTGATAATAAAATACATAAACCTGCGGCCATTGGAGCTTATCATGTCTGGCATAATGCCCTTCAATCAAAATTTGAAAACAAGTATTACCTCTTTGAAGGTGAAAATTGCATTATTGGTTTCTTGCACCACTTAGAAACTGTAGCCCAAGACTTATATGACAACCAATGTGCAACAACTAGGCAGCCAATGTCACTGTCAGCGGATGAAAAAGCAAGCCATGAGAATGCAGAATGTTGCAACAAATGTAAATTAAAATTCAGCGATGAAGTCATAAAAGTTCGTGATCATGATCATATCACCGGACGATATAGGCAAACATTATGTAGGAAATGCAATCTCCGGTTAAGACTTAACAGACGGGAGCTCCCCATATTTTTCCACAATTTTAAAAATTATGATAGCCACATCGTTTGCTATAAAGCGATTGGAAGAATGAAGTCTTGGAAATTAGATGTTGTAGCAGCAACTGCTGAAAAATATATAACTTTATCCGCCAGTGTCCCAGTAAATGAATACAAAGGGAAGACAGTATACTTTAAATTAAAATTCTTAGACTCATATCAATTTCTAAGTGCATCCTTGAGTGAATTAGCCAAGGGTTTGCAAATGTATGAGCATGTAGAGACATTAAGGGTAGAATTTCCACAATTAAGTGATAATGTTTTATATCAGAAGGGAGTGTTTCCATATTCATATTTCAAAAACTTAAACACGTTGACGGAAGACTGTCTACCACCACAATTTGAATTCTATAATGATCTTACTCGTGAGCACTGTTCCGATAGTGAATATGAACACGCTAACAAGGCGTGGATTGAATTTAATTGTAGCACATTTGGTGATTACATGCTGGCATATCTGAAGTTAGATGTTTTATTGTTGGCAGACATATTTGAAGTGTTTAGAGCATTGAGTCAACGTGAGGATGAAGTCGACCCTGTACATTTTGTCAGTCTCCCACATCTTAGCTTTACCTCAGCACTAAATTTCTCTTCCAATGATCCCCCACACTACATACAAGATGAAAATATGTACAATCTATTTGAACGAGGAATTACAGGGGGTATGACTTTCACCAACATTCACCGAGCGCGTGCACGCATTGAAGAATTAGGAAATAATATACATGAAAGTCGACATTTGACCTACTGAGATGTTAATAACCTTTACGGTTCTTCACTCAGTAGGAATCTACCCCACTCCAATTTCAAATGGTTGAATGAAAGTGAACTAGATAATTTTTTAAATGAAGAAAATGTTCAAAATATAGATGATGATGGTGAAATCGGCTACATTTTTGATTTAGATTTAGAGTATCCTGCAGCCATTCATGATGACACTGCCGATTTCCCATTAGCTCCAGAAATGCAGATGATTGAAAAGAGAATGTTTTCACACTATATGAAAAATCTATATGAAAAAGTAAGACCAAATACACATTTTTCTTCTATCAAGAAACTTCTGCTCCATCAATTTGATAGGGAAAATTATGTAGTCCACTACTCAATTTTAAAATTTTACTTGACCATGGGCATGAGAATCAAGAAGATTCATAGTGGCATAAAATTCACACAAAAGCCTTGGTTAAAAACATACATTGATATGAACTCTCAAAAGAGGGCTCAATCAAACACTGACTTCGAAAAGTCATTCTACAAATTGAAAAATAATTCTTTATATGGTAAAACAATGGAAAATGTAAGGAGAAGGAAAAAATTTAAACTAGTCAACAATGAGAAACAACTACTGAAATTGTCAAATCATCCTCTCTATGTTCAACACAAAATATTTGATGAAGATCTGGTTGGTATGGAAATGTACAAACCTTCAATAGTTTTAAATAAATTAATATATGTTGGTCAAGCAGTACTTGACTATAGTAAGTTGGAAATGTATCAATTATATTACAATGATCTAAAAGGGTGTCCACTGATAAATAGAACGCGGCTTTGTGGAGGTGATACCGACAGTTTCTTCCTATGTTTATACACATCACCATCTGTCCGTCTGGAAGATATACTTCTATACTTCGGTGAAAAGTTTGACTCTTCAAACTATGACAGTCATCACCGACTATACTCAACTACAAACAAAGCTAGATTAGGTTGTTTTAAGGATGAGTGTGCTGGAAAGTTGCTTGAGGAAATGATCCTACTAAAACCGAAAATGTATTCCATGAAATATTTAGACTCTACGAATCATAGCATCAAACGTGCAAAAGGAATTCAGAGAGCAGCAGTTAAAAAATTGAAACATGATGACTATAGGAGTGTCTATTATAGTGAGAATGATACAACTGAAGATATGACAATTATAAATTCAAAAAATCACATAGTTAGCACAAAATCATTTAGGAAGCGAGGTCTTTCACTTTGGGAGGATAAGCGCTGTTGGCTGGATAAAAATTTATCATTACCATATGGACACTATAGCCTAGATCTTCCCCCACCGTCGAAGAGAAGGAGATGCCTTCCTGTCACAGGTGATGTAGAATGAGTCTAAATAAAAAACAATATAATATTCCACTTGTAATAGATCTTGCGATTGCTGCATCTTCCGACATGTAGCAACACTTACTAATACATAAGTAGTCTTACTAAAATTGAAATTTCTACATCTTTCCGATATGTAGAAATGATTACTAATAAATAGGTAGTCCTAATGTGAATGAATATGTGAAGAATTTGTACTCAACATCATTCCGATATGTTGAGCTAATATAATAACAAACTTTAGGCAAACATTAAACCTAAATTTGAAACATAGCTTTCGGAACATGCCTCATTACATTAGAACATGGAAACTTAGTGACGTTCAAAACGTTCACATAACAAATTCTAAAAGAATAGCATTTCGTCATTCAATAGCAAATAGTGATCGAAAACATCGTGGCGTTTGCATTAGTATTGACTCATTGCCTTCACTGAAAGACTTTGTGGATCTCATTGACAACCATAAGACTCGGATCAAGATTCCTCTCGATGACAAGGTATGGATAAAGTGTGATTCATCAGTCAAACTATACGTCTGTTCACCAAAACGTGAAGATGTTGAATATCGATTTTTTCGTTTCAGTGACGTCACATGGGAAACCTTTACAAGGGAGATACTACTACAGATAACGTCATTCATTAAAGATGGAGGACATCAAACGGTTGGAAGTTGTAAATCGGATGTTAACTATAAAAGCAAAGTCAAAACTCAATCTACAAGAGATCGAGAGGAATATACCTAACCGAAAACAATGGTTACTGATAAAACGCAAATTGAAGCCGACAACGAGCTTACATCTTGGAAGACCCTCAATGTTAACATGGAGGATTCAGAGGAAGGATAGATCTCTCACTATCCTATTCTTTCCAAATGGAACAATCCAATGTATTGGAAGGGTCATGGAGGGTGATCTCTCATATTTACACTTAACTTTGGAACATTTACTTGGTGATTCATTATCTGATTGGAAAGTGAAGACAATGACCGTGTTATGTGAATTACACTATCACTATGATTTCCGTAAAGTTACATCATCACATAATCTAACTTATGAAGTGGAGTTATTTCCAGCAGCTCAATTGACTAACTGGCATCCATATCATGTTCATGTGTTCCATAATGGAAAGATTGTGATAACCGGCATTAAAGACATAAGTGATGTGCCTCCCATCATATGTGATTTGAAAAAATGTTTCATGAAAACCAAATTGTAGATTTTGTATATATGTGGATAGATAATGAAATGTGAACATGTTTTTTTTTGTATATATGTGAATAGATAATGAAATATGAGCATGTTTTTTGTTTTCCTTATAAACCCTTGTTTTGGAAAAAAGAGAGCAAGTTAATGATACAACATAAAACTTTATTTCAAAACTGTTTCGACATATTTAGTAAGAATTACATCATTTTTATCACAGTTTTTTGAAAATAGTTCTAAAGCACTTTTACAGTTATTTTTCAATGGTCTCTCGTTGACAAAATAGAGTACATAGCCACCGCACATTAGAGATGTATTACTTTGAAGTGGGAACGATGTCACTTTCCTAACAGTCCAGGAAAACCTGTTCATCCATAATGCGATATCATGTAAACGAGGTTGATTAAGAGAGTCAAAATATTCGGCAACTTTATAACGATTGATGTATACAGCAATCCAATGTTTTCCGGGAAGATTGTTGGTATCCGTATTGATGATAAGTGAACAAGGATAGAAAGGAATTGAATCAGGTAAATTATCTCTAGAAAAGACATTGAGAAATATTGTCTTGGAGTAGGGATGAGCTTTCCTCATTTTCCTCAAGATTTCTATGTTGCTTAAGTTACTCATCTCTGATAGCTGACAGTCACGTCTCTCATTCTTGTTATCTCAACTTTGCTATCATAGATAGCATAAATGAGACAAGTAATTGTTTTCTTCAAAGGTGACTCAAATGATACCTCCAGTCGTAGATTTCCAGGCTTTGTAACTCCTACGCTTTCACCACCTAGATCTGCATCTGCTGTGAGGTTGTACATAATGAAGAAGTAGCCATTCTTGTACATATCCATTGTAATTCCATTTGAATCGTCTGTATTAAACATGTTGAGGGCGGTGAAAATAGAACCATATTCACGTGCGAATTTGCCATCTTTGAAATTAGGCTCATATGCTTTGCAAGATACAAATTTCCCATCCTGATAGAGTGCTAGTTTGCTAACATTAAAGTGTTGGAAATTGAATGGATTCTTTTCAAAAGCACCAATGAATGCCTCATTTTCCACAAATGTGATATACACCGCCTTTGGCATTGCAGTGGGAAAAAGATTTGGGTAGGCATGTGAGGATGATCCCGCACCAATTGTGAAGTTTGTCAACACACTGTGATTAACTGGATATATTGCATTGTTTTTCCTCAATCCTGTCGCATGCTCGTTGATGACTGACGGGTTCATTGTTACTCGCCTTACATTGAGCACGGCATTACTTATGTTGACTTGATAGTTTGTAGCTCCAAAAGCCATTAACGCGAACTCAGGATTTGCACGAATAAATTTTATTTGCATTTTAACCTGTGATAGCAGATATCTCGATTGACGAAGGAAATCAAGATAGACGGGTCCTTTCAAGTATAATTCCTTTGAATCCGCTGTTAAATCCATTCGTCTTTTCAACCCTGTATTTGAGACATCATCAAATTTCCCTTGCTGATCATCATACCACCCAGAAACTTGCAAGTGTGACTGTTTAGCTTGCTTTTGAAATTGAGTCATTGTATGTATATATGCTCCATATGGATATGCTCGATCCCCTCCTTCAATCTGTTTGTCATTCAATATTAGATACACATCTGAGAACAGACTGGCAATAGGAAGATTTGCTAATCCCACTTTATCCTTGGATGAATCGATATTTGTACCATCAGTCTTCTTAATTTGTATACACAACTCTAAATCAATGGATTGACAGTCAATATAATCTTGAGGATTGGCAGGTATATCAAACTGAATAGGCTGCTGGTTACCATCGATATTTGTTGTGGGGACTATGTCTACAATTGTTGAGATGATGTCTGTCTGATGAGGGGGAGAATCGAAGAAACACAAAGCCGAATTGATACTCTGCATCGTATTAGCTCTACAAATATGTTGTCTTCCTTCGTTTTGACTTGTTTCTAGTAGCTGTGGAATTTCGTTTGCGCTTTCTTGTTTTCACTCGACGTCTAGATTTAGAACGTGCTGCTCTAGTCGGCTTTTTACTTTTCCTGCGTCTTTGCTTAGTAACTCGGCCTGATCCAACTTGTCTTGACTTCCTACGCTTCTTCCGAACTGTACGTCTCGTCTTTGTTAAATCATCTAATGCGTCTATGGCAGATTGCTGCGCGCGCATTTTCATAGATTCACCGATATCCTCACCTTGAAGCGCATCAGCTGCAACATTTGCACCAAAATCTAAAGCCCTGCTTCCAACACGCTTCATGATTGGTACGCCATACTTTTTGAGTGTTGGAAGAACCATACGTCTTAGTGCACCAAATATGCCTCCTCCAACTTGTCGTCTACCTCCAACAAACACGGGATAACCGCTCTGATATGATGGTCTACTGTAAATGCCTGTCATTATGACTATTGAATAACTATGGAAGTCACAATAGCGTAAAGCCTTATTCTCGTGACCTAATATGTAGGGTCAAAACAGTAACACCACCACAGAACGGTACTACTTCTCCTGCATCATCATGAATTGATATGTCAATTCTATTGATGAAATTTCGGCTGATTGGTAGATACATTGTGTTAAAAAATTCTCGATTGATTAGTTGCTTCCTTACGGATGAGAGAGGAAATGTGCGCAGAAGTGGGGCCTCAATGTCGCCAACCCTTGTATATTCAATAATGTTACAATAGACGTATAAGTTACTTATATCACGCTCTAGTGATGGGGCTGTATCGCCTATTGATGTACCTTCATAAATAGTTGATTTTGAGAATCCCAATGTGGTCGTTAACACGCTATCCAGCTTGATAAGAGAGTTCTTCCCTACCTTTAGAATCATGCGTTTCTTATGTGGGTCATAAGAAAAGTGATATTCATCTGCATCAAGGTAATCTACACCAAACTCATTTAACTTTGTACACAATTCAGATGGCGTTTTCAAGCTTTCAATGTTCAAATTAACTCTTTTTACAAGTTCACTGGAAGTAGACAATTCATCACCCGATATGTCTTCGCTGTATACGTGGATATCCCATGAAGCATTTGTTGATGCTTTGAGTTTAAAAGAGGACAATTGAACCTTGAATGTATCATTTAATTCTGTCAACCAAGGTGCGCTTTCAAGGCCCTTAAACATCCCAATCATTTCAGATCCAAATTCAATAACAGCGGACTCAGACTTTTCCAATGGTGTCTTTTTAGTAAAAACAATAAATTCTGCCTCCGTTTCAAGAGTAAATAAAGTTACTTTCTCTTTCTTATATTCACAAGTCATTAACGTTTCTGGCACTGATCCTTGAAACTTTCTTGCAAAGTCTTCAACACTTCTAATGACCTCAAATTTATTTTTTACTCGGATGCTCCTTTTTTGTAATGCATACAATGGCACAATTCTACATTGAAAATCAGTGACTTTCCTCTCCGAATTCCACCCACGTCCATTGTACCAATACCTTGATGAGAAAGTTGTTCTGGAATACCCAAAAGTATGACTCAAATCCTTACCTAATACAAGAAGAACATGCTTCCCTTCCTTCATCAATTTTGTTGACCCCTTTATGACTGGTTTGTAGAATTTATTCAAAGTCAGCTTGAAGAGATCATTTATTCGTTCAAACATTCTACCGATTTCCTTTTCTGTATCTTGCAAGCTCATTGTGGGAACCTTAGAATTAAAAGTTGACGTTGCAAATGCCTTTTGAATTTTAATCATGTTTTGGACAGATGGTAAAGATGTTGAAAAAGGATGTAAAGTTAGATGATGAAAAGCCCATGTACCATGTAGACTATTTTGAAATATGCGAAAGCAATCATCCTTCTCTCGCACTTCTTTATGTAATTCAAAATAGTTGTTCTTTAGCAAACTGATATCGTTGTAATAAGTAATTTCAGTTAGAGCAACTTCATGGGGTCCATGCAGAGTAATTGGATTAGCGAATTCAACAGAGTATAGAGATGGTTTGTTACTTGGGAATATCTTGGGGTTGCTATTGCTTGGAAGAATGATATTGAAGTTAGTAGACATGTTAAAGTCATATATGGAAGAAGTCACATGCTATATTAGCTTAAAAGTTACGAGTGTCTCCCATCTCCACATTTTGTAGATCCTGGTGCGTTATCCAGCTATTGAATGAATCAGGATATCATTTCCATTTAACTAGATATTTCCTTTGATTGCCATGACCTTTCCTCCTAATTATTTTATCAATCATATACACCTCTTCACTTCTGTCTACTACTTGCAATTCATAAGAGTAAAATTTTCCTTCAATTGGATTGCCATGGTAATCTATTAATTTATACATGGTGGGCCTAAATTTTGTATTTACTTCATCCACAAAAAACTCTTCTTCAGTCCAATTAGGTAGATACCCCTTCTCAAATGTAGACTTGACCTTTGAAATCCGAACTCTATCACCAACATTAATTTTCTTTTCATTGGAAATGTTTTTCGCTTTCTTATCATACAATCGAAGCCATACATCCATCGCATTATCTGGGGTAACATCAACTGGTTTCATCTTAATGATTCGATGGTAGCTTTCATTGTAATTCTTAACAAATTTCTGCAGGTCACCTACCCAAACATGTGTATTTTTTGCAGTGAAATAGCGCCATATTTTTGTCTTCAGTGTGCGATTGAACCTCTCAACCATGGCAGCTTTATAAGCACTTTTGACACTAAACAATTCCACATTATGACTTTTAAGGAGACTTCGAACATGAGAGTTTTCGAATTCCTTCCCTTGATCGGTCTGTATTCTTTGCGGAACACGCCCCTCATCGAAAATGCTCTGAAAAGCCGCTTCAACTTCTGGTCCTCGTTTAGATTTCAGCGCACGTGCCCAAGCATAGCGAGATAAAATATCTATTACGGTTAAGATGTATTTATAGCCATCATTGTACTGTGATATCTGTTGCATGTCAGCCAAGTCCGCTTGCCATTGACTATCTATATTGTTAACAACATATTTTCTTGTTGGAAACCGCTTTCTCGCATTTTTGTGAAGAGTGTAAGTCGGTTGACTCCTCAACCACTTCTTGACTTTCTCTATTCCCACACCTGCTGCACGAGCTAGAACCTCCGGACGACTGAAACTTGCGGGATGATTTAAGTCGTAATAAATCTTTCTGAGTTTCACTGCTGTACTCATCGTCTTTGTTCTGATTTGCACGCGTATTACTCGCACAGCAACTGCTAACACAATTGATATCAACCTCTATGCCCTCTTCTCCTTTGCCTTCGAGCGCAGATTTCAAACAACAGCAAAATTTTTGTAACGACATGATATGAGAGAGGCAAGGCTTAATTCATATTTGCTTAATATTTACTATACTCCTTCGCAACACGCATTGAGCGCCTAGTAGCTCTTTTTGGTTGCAGATCATCGGGATCTGCAAGCTCTCGCTTGACCGCCATCGTGGGTGTTTTACTCTTTGATCCATCTTGTAAGTGACCCTTATCCAATTCATTCACAGTCGGTCCTCCAATAATATTGTGAGGTACATTTTGATCAGATAAAATTTTCTGAAAATATGACCATCCTTGTGGTGCACCTAGTTTTCGCCTTACATCTCTGACAGCATATTGTAGAAGGTCATCTATGTGACTATTTCTAATAACATCACCAGTTGTTTCATCTATTATCTCCCCTCTCTCATTGAACTTCACATGTGGATCAATGAAGTCAAATAATCGCTCAGCGCGCACACGATATGGTCGAGGTGTTGACAAGGTTATAAATCGTCGCAACTTGTCACGAATCTGTCGCCTCTCGTCAATGTTTTCAGCTGCTAACTGCATTCGTCGATAGGGATCCTTAATCTTCTGAATTTCCATATCCTTTTGTGTTAGTTCCTTAAGTTGATTCGTAATAGGTTGATCTATATTTTTGACTTCCTGTGCACTTTGTAATGTAGTCAATTGTACATACTCCTCTTGAGGAATGACTACCATCTTTGAATACGACATGTTTGAAAATAATAAGGCAACAAAGTACATTGCTTAAAACTAACTGTGAACTGAGAAAACTGTCATTGGTTCAGCGGAATTAGGTATGATATTTGTTCGAAATCGAAGTCGTTCCGGACATTCCTGGGTTAGATCAATAAATAGATGGTTTCTTTGTTACATCTTCATATATTTTTGAAAGTACTTTAGGTTGTTGAGGTAATATCTGTCTACTGAGATGATGTATCTGACTGCTATCTCTTGGATTTTTAAATATTGCCAAATAATGTGTATTCAAACTTCTAGTTCTTTGCTCTTTCCCTCCATCGAAAATGTTTTGGGTGATGTAGATAATAAAAGCTTCCCTATGATGTGCAGTTTGAATGAACATTTCAGTTACATCCTTTGAAGATTTGCTTTCTCGTAATAGATCATCTAATACTAGTAAGTCACTTGCTTTGATATCCTCAGTTGATGGCAACCCTTGCTTCACCTCATAACCTTTCTGGCGAAGTGCAGAATGTAGTTGTGGTTGAAATATTCCATAATACCATTTGACTCTCTTAATTTCCTTGTTAAACATTTCATTTCTATATTGTAGCAATTCAGTTACAAATGTAGTTTTACCGGACTGACTTGGTCCAGCGACACACATTGTGCGATCAGTGAATAGACGAAAATCTGTCATCTTATAATTCCATTAACATTAAACTCATCATCCCGCTAATTTTGCTTAGAACAACAAAACAGACACATGTTCCAGATCAAGTTTATTTACATTCAGAATAGAAACTTTCAAGTTACATTTACAAATTAAAACATTTACAAATTAAAACATTTGTGTTTCCTCATCACAATTAGGATTATAGAAAGTTTTCAAGTCAGCATCTTGGCGCTTCAACTTCAATTTAGGATTCCCATCTTTAGATTTCCGACCTCGCTTTTTGCTCTCTTCCTTCCCATCACTTGAAGCAGTCTTATCAATGTTAATTAAACATTTATCAATTGGTAGTGGTTCATAGACTAGTTGAAGAACCTTCATTTGTAAAGATGCGACTTTACCAGTCGAACCATGTGAGCCAATATAAAGTCCGGTAACGTGAACTAAGCCCATATAGCGGCCCCGTTTCAGATCCTCACATTCCATCGCGTTTGTAAAGAGATCGAATGCTTGAAAATGATCAGATAGTTTTAAAAACAGTGTATCGAATTCCGGCAATTCCTTATAACCAACTCCTTCCTCTAATGCCTTTCTCCAATGAGTGGGAGCACTTTCAGGCAGCTCAACACATTCTTTCGCGAAAGAGTCAATAGTTTTAAGAATCACCTGTTGCCATTTTGGAAAAGTCACTCGCATTTGTCTCATATTGCTATACCCTGATGTAGACATACCATTACTGTGGAAGAATGGAACTTGAAGATAAAAGCCATCATCACCATAATTCAAGGTTTGAAAGTAGAACGTATTTCCAATCCCTTGCACCTTTCGTGTCGGACGAAGCTTCAAGAGATCTTGCTCAAAAGCGTCACCTTCCTCTCTGATTGTATACATTTTCTGAGTCATGTTTCAACAAGTACTAATTCGGAGCTTTCAACCAGCGCAAATGAATTGTCACTTGAAAGTGGTAAAATATCATTAAAGCGTCTTCCTTATATACACCTATATATGACTCATCAATCAAAGTGATGACGTGTCACTTTATGATTCGCTAACCTTATATTAACATTGCAGCAGTTGCTGCAATCCTTCCAAGCGGACTATTGATTACACCATTAATACTGTTTCCAATATCATTTAACATACTTAGAAACCCACCACCACCGCGCTGAATTAAGTTTCGCCTTTTCTTATCACTACTCCTTGGATTTGAAAACTTTTTTATGCTATTCAAAGAGCCAGCATTCAACAGAGGCTTGTAAATAGGTAGACATTTGTGTATTGCAAAAGCTAAATCACGAATGAAATCATCACTTGAATTTTGAATCAATTTACACTTCTTCTTATTATCATGTATCCTGTTTAACTTTCGCAACGCCTTTTTAAACTGACTTGAAGGTTTGAAGGACCGTTTCGATTGACGAGAAGATGCCTTCCGTTTTACAGACATTTTTATTCTAATATGGAAATAGATAATACAATTGCAATTTTTGCTTAGTACTTACAACATTATATACAAAAGTTTACAAGCATTCACAGAGTTTGTTGCTGGTACGTATAAAATTACATAAAACACTTAGCAAGTTGTAGAGGGAAACTGATATACACTCACATCGGCTAGAGTCTCATTTGTAGCAGTTATGAGCTGCTCAATGTCTTTCATTAGCTGTTTTGAAATAGGACAGCACATACAGCAAGGCTTTAAATGGAAAGTCTTTAAAATATTGGCATAGTATGCCCGCAAACTGATCACCTCAGAATGTCCTTGAGCAGCCACATTGATGCTTACTGATGGCGGTCCACTGAACAAGTCCAGTTTGCACTTCTCACCCTTCTCATCATAGTAGCTGGAGGTGATAATGTCATGGAGACATGTGTTGAGTTTCCGTTGGATACTGCTGCACCAACAGCGAGAGTATTCCGGTACAATCTCCGTTTGAGATAGTGGGCGAAATACTTCGTTGAGCCAGAATCTTGTAACTCGTGTAAGAGCGTTGTTCACGACTCTCATCAACATTCTCTGCACCACAACGTCCTCTCCGCAGCGGAAATACTTCACTATTTCCTCCATCAGATCCACCAAATCCGCTTTATAGCCAGTTATATTCACGGCAGAATAAAATATATTGCCCGTGAAGAGTTGACTTCGGTAAATTATTGAAATGGGAATGTTGGTAGTGAACGACATGCTGATTGACATTGTATTAGCCTCAAATTATGCTTGAAATAGAACGGTACAATGTCCTCCTTATATAGAAAAGTCACACAAAGACAAATCCTGACCAATCACAGACCTGCATGATGACTCATCATGCACGATATACAGTGACTGTTGAAGATATTTCTTGATCACAAAGGGGACAAGATGAAGTTTCAAAGGGTACATAACATGTAGAACACATAACGCTATGAGAACATGGCAAAAAGAGAAGGGATCGTTCCTGTTTAAAACATTTAACGCAGTTCCGTTCACATAATAATTTAAATGT
Organism: Prostheceraeus crozeri; assembly: GCA_907163375.1. NCBI lineage: Eukaryota > Metazoa > Platyhelminthes > Polycladida > Euryleptidae > Prostheceraeus > Prostheceraeus crozeri. Next base: position 20,112 of record CAJQUW010010209.1, read on the forward strand.
CTCTTGTTCTAATTTCCTTCTGAAGTCACTTTTATTGGGAGAACTTTTTATTAAAACACTGTCAGATGTCTCCTTCTTTCCATATCGTTCCAATTTGATCCTCCTAATTTCACTATCATTGCAGTGTAGCATGGAGAAATCCTCTATCCACCTACGATCCAAATTGTGATTCATAGCATGCTCATCTAGATCCATTAGTCGATCAACTAAATCACCAGCGTTGATATTTTCACTGAGATTTGTTACAGTTTCTATGGCTTTGAACGAATATCCAAGGTCTCTTGCGACAACCCACGACGTTGGGATACTAGTCATCATTATGTATGTCATCAAAAACTATCTCATATTTATAGCATAGTTTGTCTACGTAAAAGGAAAATCAATGTGTCATCTTGATTACAATGGTTGCAATAGTCACAATAGTCGCAATTGAGCAAACCCATTCAAAATCAAACAACGGACGTCTATCGGTACGTACCAAAGTGCTCAGAACCAAACCACACAAGTTCGATCATAGACGTTCCCAAACACAGTGTACCAAACACATGTACCTATCCAGTAAAACAGATCTCATACAAGTTCCTATTGATAACACTGAATTATACATGTACCTATCCATGTGCCTATCGATAACTAAAGTATACATGTACCTATCCATGTACCTATCCATGTTCCTATTGATAACACTAAACTTTACATGTACCTATCCATGTACCTATTGATAACACTAAACTTTACATGTACCTATCCATGTACCTATCCGTGGCAAGTAGGGCACAGTTTTCACTACTGATTTGGTTTCCTGATGTGTAGTTTAGATGTGGCTTAGGTGTGTTTTTGAGTGAGAAACTGGCTGTAGCGGCGAAACGAAGCCTCGTACGTGAAAATGGACGGCGGGTTTGGACTTTTTGGCTAATTTTGGGTCTAGGAGAGTTGTTTCCAAAGTTGTAGGCCAAAGAACGAAGAACTTCTACCCCCCTCGGCAGCGTTTCTTCCAACTTTGGTTCTAGAGATCGTAGAAAGTCGTGCAATAGCTCGTTTGAAAGCTAAGAGTGCCACAAATTCATTGGAAAGCACAGTTTGGCCCTATCTTTCATTGCTGAGGCTTGAGAGTGACATTGAGACTTTTGGCAATGTTAGAGAGCTGTCAGAGGTTGAGTTTTGTGCTTTGGGTTCCAGCGGGCGAACGAAGCATCGGACGAGAAAACTAAGAGCAGATTTGAATTCAGCGTCAAATTTTGGATAACTAATGTCTAAACCCTCCTCTTATCGATTGCATATTCACAGGATATATAAGTACGAGTTCGGGAGAGGAATCTCAGTAAGTTGAGAAACTGACTACAGGCAAGTCGTTTCTCTTGAGGTCCGATATCGGACATCTGACTTTTCATTGCCGATATCAGCTAAGAAGTCAGACTTATAGGTTAGTCAGTATAGCATGACTGACCATTTGATGATAGTAGGCCGAAATCTTCAAACGGCTATAACTTTGCTTCTACAAGTCCTTTAGACTTGATTCAAAAAACGTTTGACAGCTCATGATGTGCTGTAGGTGACAGATTACTTATAAACGTTTTATGAGTAGTACTAAGATACTGAATAATTTAAATTCGTATTTAATGATGATGATTAAAGTTTTTGAATAAAAAGCAGTCGTTTATGAGTCTCTGCGACTTGGGACATTTCCTCTTGTAAATAACTCCATCGGTTTTCATGTCAAAATCGGGGCCCGAATACCAACACAGTGACATGTCCGCCCGAGCTTGAATTTGTGGGTTGAGGTCTTGGAGCTGGGATAACATCCCCTCTGAGTAATGCCTGTAACGGATTCAAGAGCCTAGCGCCTAGACGACTGCTATCGAATGTTTTTGGACTTAGTCTTTCAATGCATATCAACAAGTAGTATCCTATAAACACTTGCTATCAAATTTTTACTCTATCTTTACAGAATCGTCACTATGACTAAAATGATAAATGCGCGTATGCTCATCGGCAAGTGTAGCTGTGGCCGTATTGCCAGAGGCAGCGAGCTCAAAAAAGCACATTAAAGAGGGATCAGTCGGCGAGCATGTGAGGAAAGTGTTGTTGAGGGTGTGTGTGCATCATAAGGTAGTATGTGAGGTTGAGTGATGTAGAGTTCATTAGGAACCATAGCCAGTGCCCTTGTAGCAATATTAGTATGCAGGGGTTTAAGGCGTGGTTTGAGGGAGTTTTGTTAGATATGGAAGAGGTAAGAGTGGCAGTGGCGACGATTGAGGATGCGGTGGGGAAGAAAGGTGTTACCAAGGCGACTGATAAGGGTTTGAGTGAGGAAGAAGTAGAGTTGAGAGGGGACATCAAGAAGCCTGATGTTGATTTGGATTGGTGATCTTGAGGAGAAGGGGAAGGATGAGGGAAAGGAAGTGGGTAAGCCGTTGGCGGCATCATCGCCTCGGAGGGAGGAAAGGAACACGAGGGATGAATATGTAAGGATGAAGGATCGATTGAGGGCGGTTGAGGAGAAGAATAAAGTATTAGTGATGCGGAATGAGAAGTTGACTGCGAAGGCTGAAGGGTATAAGGTGACGAGAGAAGAGTTGGAAAGTATGAGGCAGAAGGAGAAACAGTGGATGGTGGAAAGGAGTGAGCTGATGAAGAAAGCAAGTTTGATGAGTAGTCTGCAGGCGAATTTCTTGAGGAAGGAGGATCAGATAGATCAGATGCGAAGCGCGGTGAAGAAAATAGAGGAAGTGGAGGGTGTGAACAAGAGGTTGGTGGCTGAAGTGGAGCGATTGCATGAGCGTGAGAAGTGTAGAAAAGGAAGAGTGTATGAAGTCCATCTGCCCCTCTTCAAAAATAATGTGTGTGACGCCCCAACCATCACAAGTGACCCCAATCAGACACAGCAATGCTACGAGGGTGACGGTGTCCAATGTCTCCACATGAACATGGACATCACCGGCGAGCTTGAGGACCTCGTCGTCCGAAAAGTCCGGAAGAAAGTTCCCAGTAAGTTACTTCAACATGATCATTTCCTTACCGCATCTAATCTCTTATTCTTTTCCTTTCAGAGTTTTTACATCAGCAGTAGGATCGCTTTTGATCCCGAGAACGCCACAAACGGCTCTTTTAAGAGCCACACGGAGCAAGAGTGATAGTACCTCTTCGTGGTTTGCTCTGGACAGACTTCGGTCTGACTAAATCTATCGCATAATTAGAAAGACTGAGTCATGTCTTTGTATCAGAGGGTTATATAAACCATTGCCTCTCTTTCATTTTCATTCTATACTCCATCATGAAAACACCTAAGACGACAGTCAGCTTTCCTGACAAGCCTCGGCTTAGACCGAGAAATTTATTTATTTAGATTCTAGAGATGGAGGAGCGAGAGCGAGTCTATAACAATCTTGCTCGAATTGGCTCATCAACAACTGACGATGATGCCAATTCAACAGAGTGGGGGTATATACCGCCCTCTAACAGTCAGCTTATAGTAGAGGAGGTCGATGCCTCTGACATAGAGAGATTACAAGTCTCTCTCAGCGGAATCGGCCAAACCTAAGTCTATTCATTTCCCGAGAACGAACCAACGGTCTTTTTAAAGACCACCATGTGGCAAAATATGATATTACCTCCGCGTGCTTTGCCCTGGACAGACTTCGATCTGACTGAATCTGTCATACAAATAAAAAATGAAATCACAAAGTTGTATCTGCTATCAGTCAACTTAAACGTTGCAGGTTAAGGAGGATTTCGGTATAATTCTTCCTGTTGGTGGGCGATCTCTCTTGAGACAGCGGATGATATCGTAGTGATAAGTGTGGCAAGGGAGTGTGTCATATTTTAGACCAAAACCTCTGGGGCAACTCATGTTGGGCATTTGACACAGTTCTCAACGTAGCACTTTGAACGCCAATCGGTTGAGTCTTAGCTATCTGGTACAGGTTACTTTTTAAATTCTCCATTGCGAACGTTATCTGAGAATGAGCCATGAGTTCTTTTAAGAACTGCCTCTATCATTGAGGCTAAATGATGAAGGGATGAAATTGGAGGTCACTCTTACGCCACACGTATACAAAATCACTTCTATCTTCTCTAATGGTGCGATCTCTTTTGATAGAAAAGTAGACCGATAATATGTGTTAACTAACCCCATATCTAAATTGCTCCATTTATTTCCATCTCTAGATAAATACATTGCAAAACAAAGACATGTAGTATGTAGGTTTATTTACAATTGAAGCACATATACTTTATAGCGAGGAAGAGTCAAGTGGAAGAACCTTTAAGTCATTGTGGACTTTGTAGCACCTTGGTCGTTTTGGGGCATCGAGCGCTCTTCTCACGCGCGTTGTTTTTGGTGTAAAATCACCATAACTCCACACAACTTGCACAATCTTGCCTTTATCGCATGTCTCCTTCTGATCGGACTCCTCATCTCACTCGTCGACCACTTCAAAGATTTTGTTGAAGATCTCTAAGGCGAGAGATGTACCTTCCATCATGAGATAGATGACAATGAGAAGTGTTTCAATTTTCTGACTTTTATATGTTTTTCACCAATGAATTCCTCAACAACCAATCAGAATGATTTAATTTAGATGAAGACTAAATAAGTCGGAAGATTGTAGCACTCTTATTCACATTATATGAACTAGCACGCCAAGATGACAAACTCAGAAACACCATGTAATTTTGTGATCGTCAATGAGTGGTGTGATGAAGACAAGTGTGATCAGAAGGAGACTTGCGAAAAAGGCAAGACTGTAAGAATTGTCTGGATAGATGAAGAGTGGACACCAAAAACAACGCGCGTGAGAAGAGCGCCCGATGCCCCTAAACGTCCAAGGTGCTACAAAATCTACAATTACTTCCGCTTGATTTTTCCTCGCTATAAAGTATATGTGCTTCAATTGTAAATAAATCATAAGAACTACATGTCTCTGTTTTTGATATTCAATCTCTTTATCATTTATCCTCAGTGATAGAGGTAGTACTTAGGAAAAAATGATTGTATCTATCATCAACTGGTATGATCTATACTGAGCTGTCAAATGATCAGATTTTCACTATGATGTTAATGATTATGTATGCTACATTACCCAGCAATAAGTGAAAACAGACAGATGAAGCAAATAAACATTTATTAAGAAATTTACAAATAATTCAAAAGTTCCTCGAAAGTCACATTGTCCCATAAATTCTCACAACCACTGCAGTTGCACTTCAACTGCCTCAATCGTTCCTCTGCCGCGACCAACACACCATAGATGTAATTCCATTCCACTTCATTCCGGGGTTGGGATGATGGACTATACCATCTCCGTATATCATGGAGAAGGTTAATGTCAGTTTCCGTTTTTACATCTTCCTGATTGTAGAGCAGGTATTTCCATCGCACATAAATCATTTCTAACTCTTCTTGCTCCGTTAGATCTGGTAATTCCATCTTTGGAATATCATCCAGCCTTCCCTGCTTCTCCACCGTTGCCTTTTTTGGAGCGGGAGGGCAAGTTGGCATGCTTGATGCAGACACTGGCGATTGAGTTGATGGTGAATCCATGACTTTGAAATGTATGCCATAAACTTGATTTCTTTGTCCTTAAGTATAAGCAAGCAACCAATCAAAATGAATAGCCAATGAATGTTGAGTATAGGAGTATATAAAAGGGAAAAATAGACTAGATTTCATTCCATATTTGAGATATTTTAACACTAAGTGAGCTTTTCTCTCCACTAAAATATAATCTAGCGTTGCTGACGTATCCTATTTTGGTTTGAGTCAATTACTACATTCTGACATTCTACATTTTGACTTAATTTCGTTGAAATGGTAAGTTAAGGATTTCATCACTCATCTCCCTTAAACGTTAGGTTAATAACATCTTTCTCAATTTCAGGCATCTACTTCATCATCAAAGCGCTCCCTTCTCGAGTAGTTTGTAAAAATAAACTATCACTTCAATAGAGATGACAGAATGATTTCTCCTCCAGATGATGACAGTTCCAACTCAAGTGCGCAGTCACGGGAAACATCCAAAGCATGTGCTGATTGTGGGAATATCTTTACGAGGAAGCGCGATCTCACCCGACACATCAGACGTGTGTGTCAACCCAAACCATCATCAATCTCCCGAGGTGAGGATGATTCTATTCAACATGTCTCCTTTGCTTGTGACTTTTGTTTCCAATCTTTTGAAACAGGTTTTGAATTATCTTCACATAGACTTCACCACACACACACACACACACAAATGATAGTTATAGCAACAGCATCTCCTCTATTCGACTAACGGAAATATCGCTCAATAATGTAGTGAGAAATTACCATATGGAATCCTCAGAAACTATTGCTGATTTTCCGGAGTGGTTCCATCTAAATTCAACATTGATAGATGCACTCTTTCATAATTTAGAGCAGTTTAGAATAAAAGCGCTCATCTACCTTAAAATAGAATATGTTAAAGTTGATTATCATACTGGTGAAATAGTACAGAGGTTGGTGTTTTACATACCCTCCTGTCTTGCTACAGAGGTAGTCGATAAAGAAGCTTGGTTAAATTTTCACATCCAAGGACTAAAATCAAATATTGATAAATTTAACGAGCGCGATAGTGGTCTAATTTTTGATGGCATAGAATCTGCCAAGTTTAAAATTACTTTATTAGAAAATTACCGTGGTCGAGGCTCCTTCAATCTTCCAAAAACGTAAAGAGCTAAGAATGCAGTCATTTCTGTTGATTGTGAATCACAGTGTTTTAAGTATGCGGTTTTATCCATTCTCCACTATCATGATGTACAGAACAACCGTTTCCGTAAAACCAAATATCATCAATGGGAGAATGAATTGAAATTTGATGACTGCAATAGTGAAGATATGAAATTGAAAGATATAGAGAAATTTGAAAAATTAAATGAAATTGAAATAGATGTTCACATCTGGCAAGAGGGGCTTAAGGGTGGCGCCACAACAACCGTTCATCAACTTATGATCTGGTAGTCAATCTCCTGCTAGTATATCAAAATCATAGTGAAAATTGGCATTACTGTGGTATTCCTAAAATGACTCGACTATATTCCCACTTAACATCTAGAAGAGGAGAGTATTTCATATGTGACCGTTGTATGCGCCCCTTCTGGTCAAAAGATAAATTTGAAACACATTTTGAATGGTGTAAGCGAGGTAAACTGCAAATTGAATGCATGCCCAAAGATAAAGAGTTTTCATATAGAGAGAATGGCGATGAGCTAAGTCCTCTTCGCGACATCTATGCTGACATCGAATGCTATATTGATGATAACACCCATAAAGCGGCAGCCATATCATGTTATGAGGTATGGCATGATTACTTCAAAAATAAAAATAATAAAATGCACGTCTGGCAAGGTGAGGATTGTATACATAAATTCTTACAAATCCTCGAAAGCGCTCTCAAATTTCAGCAAAAATATGATAGTGAACTCCAACGCAGATCATTGAATATGTCAGCAGATGAAGTAAATTTGAAAGTTGTAAAGTCTGCCCAAAATGTAATAAAACGTTTGATGAAGACAAAATCAAGAAAGTGCGCGACCATGATCACATTACTGGCAAATTTAGAAACGCGCTATGTACAAGATGTAATTTTTCACTGAGACTGAAACGGCGTACTCTACCTGTTATTTTTCATAACTTCAAAGGTTATGACAATCATATGATAATAAAAGGGTGGTTAGGAAAAATGAAAGAGTGGAAGTTAAGTGTAATAGCTCAAACGAGAGAAAAGTTCATGGCCATCACAGCAAAAGTAGCAGTTGACAAAACTAAAGAAAATAAGACAGTCTATTTTGATAAAAAATTTTTAGATTCCTATCAATTCATGGCTTCATCACTAGCATCTCTCGTTCAAAATCTACAGTCTCTTCCACTAACACAAAATCTTAAGAAACAATATCCAAATCTAACCGATGAAGTCATCACACGGAAAGGAGTCTTTCCATATGCATATTTTGATGCGATTAGTAAACTCGGCGAGACTTCTCTTCCATCAATAGACAAATTTAAAAATGATTTGACTGATGAAGAATGCAAGGTAGAAGATTACAATCATGCTCAAGTTGCATGGACAAAATTTGACTGTCAAACGTATAGCGATTATATGATTGCCTATCTAAAATTAGATGTATTTTTGCTGGCTGATGTATTTCAGGAGTTTCGACGAGTGACATTAGAAGAAGATAAAAGAAGATCCTGTTCACTTTGTCAGTCTTCCAGCTATGTCATTCCAGTCTGCTTCTAAAATGACTGGAGAGAACATCCATCTTTTGCAAGATCCAGAGATGTATAATTTATTTGAACGAGAAATTCGCGGTGGTCTCACATTTGTAAATAAACATAGGTTAAAATCAAAATTAGTAGGCAATGATCAGACTCATCTTAAGTATTATTGACCAAAATAATTTATATGGTAGTTCACTATCCAAACCACTCCCTCACTCTGAGTTTAGCTGGTTAGATGATAGTGAAATTCAGCATCTCTCCAACCCTTCTAACATACTAGCAGTTCCAGATGAAGGTGATTGGGGATATTATTTTGAGATAGATCTTATCTATCCAAATAGTATTAAACATAAAACTGTGGATTTTCCACTTGCACCCGAATCAGGCAAAGTGACTGAAGATATGTTTTCGGACTTTATGAAACAATTTCATAAAGATTTAGAAGGGAGCGGACAGCCCAAGTATAAGCCTTGCCGTAAACTTTTGCTTACTCAATTTCATAAAGAAAATTACTTAGTCCACTTCTCTATCTTAAAATTTTATCTAGAAATGGGGATGATTTTAAAAACAGTTCACCGCATTATCATATTTAGACAAAAAGCCTTTCTGAAACCCTATATTGATAGTAACAGCCAGAAACGTACACTAACCCAAAATAATTTTGAAAAGGTTTTCTATAAATATAAGAAATCGTCTTAATTCGTCTAGAATATAAAATTCGTTTTTTTGGTAAGACGATGGAGGACGTTAGAAAGCGTATTAGCTATAAACTTGTGAATCATAATGATAAATTTTAAAAGTTAGCAACATCACCTCTCTTTAGTGATAGAGATATTATAGATTATGAGTTGGTTGGTGTTAAAATGATAAAATCAGAAGTAGAGTTGTGCAAGCCCATCTACATTGGCCAAGCTGTGTTAGATTATTCCAAGCTTGAAATGTATCAACTCTTCTACAGAATATTAAAACCATGCCCTCTAATTAAAGACGTGCGTTTGCTGGGCGGTGATACCGACAGTTTCTTTTTAAGTATCGCTGCTCAGAAACAGTTAAATTTCAATGAAGTAGGAAAATCTTTAGAAAATTATTTTGATTCATCAAATTATCCTACAGATCACCCACCACACTCCCCTAAAAATAAAGCAAAATTAGGATGCTTTAAAGATGAAATGGCAGGAAAGGAAATTAAGGAAATGATTCTTCTTTGTCCTAAAATTTATTCTATGAAACCAAAAGACACCAATGACAGTATTAAGCGCGCAAAAGGCATATCTAAATCGATTGTTGTAAATATGAAACATGGGGCCTATAAGATGGCCTACATAAATAAGAACATAACGTTTGTCAACATGACCATCTTAAAATCAAAGACGCATGAGGTAAAAACTCATACATTTAGGAAGCGAGCACTTTCAGCGTGGGAGGATCAGAGGTGTTGGATAGGACATAACATATCTCTTCCACATGGACATCCTGACACAAACATATCACCACCCAAAAGAATTAAACTAAAACTACCACATTCAGGAGATGTGTAGATAGATTCATTCTTAAATCAGTATTTTGATGATGCTTTTTGCTGATATTCATTGTTGCTTTATGTATCGCTATAGATTGCACTTTCTTGTGAATATATGCCTACAGTCAGTTCATTCTCACTATATCTGTGAAAGGACTTTCCCACTTTGTCAACACTTCTTCAAAACACTTTTTCATACATATCTTTTTATTTCAATAAAATTTTACAATGACTTTGCTTTGTTTTCCGAAACACTAAAGTTATGAGGGATTTAGTATGTTTCACATGAATGCACTCATGTAAACCATTTGTAATTTTGAGAGAAATAGACGGGATAGTTTGTTTGATAACAGCATGGTACAAAATAGGTTTAAACATCTTTTCAACGATTCCATAGGAAGCGTCTTTATCATGAATGAAATTACGTAAAAATGTTTTCTTTTTTCTCATCAACAGAAATATGTGAAATCAGATCACTTTGAATGTAGAGATGTTGTTCATGTTTATCAAGTGTCATTGGTTTTCCTACACCAATAGTGTATGAAGTAGCAAACTTATCTTGCAGCAATGAAAAGCCAAAGAGTTTTTTCAAATTGTTACTCAATTGACATTGAATGTCATCACCCAGCTTCAGAACAGCACTTTGATTTTTAATTGAAAACGAAATGTGGTGTGTCTTTACATCATATTTACTTTTCATCACATGCTTCAACTTCTGTTGTACATATATAAGGATTTACTACATGAATGAAGCTTTCAACTGTATGATATAGGCGCGGCATTATATTGATAGCAACTTTAGATTCTTCATAAGACTGGTAAATTTTCTTGATGCGATCACCATAGGTGTCCACCCACCATTCATCATTAACTGAATCAGCTTTAGTGTGATATTCATGAGAAGCATAAACCAAACCGCTTCCAATAATAGGCGATACATGTCTTACAAAATGACGCAAGGTTGGAGAGAAATAAGCTGTAAGTTTGTCATTATATTTCTGAATAACCAATTTATCCTTCCAAACCATGACTTTCTCTCCATACGTCTTACCCACAGTCTCATTCCATCGTTTTACTAACTCAATAAGTGATAAGGTTGAACACCACGCTTTTTCAAAATGATGCGTTCTTCACATTCTGCAACATCTTCATCAAATATTTTAATTTTATAATGAAATTTGTTTATTCGGTTTGAATACATTTTTGTAACATTTGCAATAGCCATTGATGTCAGATGCAGACTGTGTCCAAAACCGAGATGTGGATAGAATTCATTATCCAACCTCAATGTAAGACCTTTAGTAAAAGAGTGAAAACGATAGAAGTGTCTCCCGTGCCATTCATAGATAGTAAACTCATAAACTTTCTGACCCTTATTTTTCATGATAAAAGCATTGCCACTATTGAATGCCTTAATGATTTTATCTTCATCTGATGATCCATAATAATCTGATTCTAACTGATTCCATTCATAATTCCACTTTCCATCTGATGTTAAATTGTGTGGAAACTTGAATGCATTATTCATCGCTATTCCATCATGGATGCGAGGAGTCAATACCATTTCTTCCAATTCATTCACATTCTGAATATTACTATCACAACAAATGCTGGAAACAGCTACTTCCCATTCACCTTCTAGAAGTAATGGACGATTTAATTCTACTCGATAGTCTGATGGTTTATCATTGGGATATTTATTCATAGAAGCATTACTGGGTAAGTAAATTAGAAACGAATTCTTATTTTCACTTTCCATATTATTCACATTGGAAACATATATTTCCACACTTTTGCATTAATTCTTCATTCGAAAATGGAGTGTGATACTTGTCACAGCATCTCTATGAAAAGGAATCAACGCACCAGCATCGTCATAAATTGCAATATCAATTTGTGGTATATAGTTCGATTTCAAGTTTGTATAGTGCAGTTTCTTGAAAGTATGCTCAGATAGAGTACTATTGCTTTTTGGTTGGTGGGGTATCATTGCTAGAAGTGGAGCTTCAACATCTCCCACACGTACATCTTCACCAATATTGGAATATATCTGAAAATAGTTAATACGACGCGATAACGATATGCTCGCGTTAGCTTTTGTTACAGTACAACTTTTAAAAGTATTTTGATTAAATCCCAAAATGTCCATTAGGGTATTGTCCATAATCAGCTCAATATTTTTCCCACTTACACTAAGAGACAGATCACCTTCTTTTTCAGAAAAAGAAATATGCTGTTCATTGATCACCTAATTCAAATAATTTATAACCAATTTCATTGAAGTGATAATGCGAGGCATCAACACTCTTGTTTTATGTAAGATACCATCTAAAGGATCTATACACTTTTTATATAAAGATACGGACCATTCTGTATCAAATTGATTTGAACTATTATGTCCCAGATAGCGCATATTAAATTTTCCATGAAGAGCTGCAGAACGATGTCGCAAGAACTGATGAAAATCTTCTGAACAAACCAATACTAGATCATCATCCTTTAGTTTATTGATTACGATCTTATTAGACCCTTTGCTGTAAGTTAATGTTGCCACTTGTTCACCATCTACTCGAAGGAGATAATTAAATTTCTTCAATAATGCTCCAGGAGTCATGTTCGTCTTTCTTGCCTTAATCACAATCTTCTTCACCAACGTTTTTTCATTTTTCGGAATAAGATCCACATAATAGGCTTTCTCCTCATAAATTAAATTTTTGCAACCTCTTGGATAGTAATTAGCTTTTTATCATAGCTTTTCAAGGCGCTAGCAAAGTAACCTAAATCATTTCTTAAACTCGGACTGAAAGCAACAATCCAATCTTTATCAACTGTATGATACATATGATCATATTCACCATTGTGGGTAGTAAACTCGACAATGTGTCTACATGCTTTATTCAGGAAATCAAATACGAATTTTTTATATGTTCAGAAATCTTTCTTCGGCCATTTCGGAATGTAAACTCGACATCCCTCTTCACACTGATAGGCATCTGTACGTCTCATATTAATATTCATCACGTCATGATCAAAAGTACAGACATAGTTACTGTGAACAACTTGGGCGACGCCTACTTCCCACTTCCCATTCAGCTGTCGTGTATTATCAATGGGAGTAGAAAAGATAGCAGCTCGATTGCCAACAAATCTACTTGTTGCCACATTGCTAAGCAAAACATGATAGAATGACATTTTCACTTCGGTAATCTATACATTACCAATTTGATTAACATCATGAAGACTTGGATTTTGGACTCTCTACAATATATTAAAGTTGATTGCGATGGAAACGTTCATTTCAAGAACTCTTATGGAAATACATCGAAAGGAATTCCAGTAGCATGGCGACAATTTTTCAATCTTAATGATATCATGAGGGATTCGGAATATTTCAAAACGTTTAAATTCATCTCCTTGGGTAATCAAGTTTGGTTTCAACATCACAGAAATGAAATTCAAATCAATCATTCTCATCTCTCCATCTATTTCTCATTTCGCAAATGTAATTGGGAAAAATATAAAAGATGTGTACATCGCTCCATTATGTCATTCATTCGACGCGAGTTCATCGCATTGCTTCGCAAATCGTAATCAGACACCATCTTCAACACAATGTCACACTCCATCATGAAGACTTGGAAATTGGATTTCCTACAATATGTTGAGATTGATCATGAACGAAATGTATGTTTCAAAGATTATACTGGAAATGTAAGAAGAGTATTTGCTTTATCATATCGTCATTTTCAATCTCTACATCATATCATGAAGGACTTAAGATACTTCTATATGAAAAAACACTCACGCATAGGAAATCACATATGGTTGCGACTCAACAAATAGCGAATTCAAATCTATCATTCACAACTTTCTACCTACTTCACATTTCATCAAGGCAGTTGGGAAAAGTATAAAAGGAAGATACATCGCTCTATTTACTCATTTCTTCATCATGAAACGTCATCGCTACACCATCGTCAACATTCTCCGACGCATCAGACTCTACACGAAAATCAATCTCGCAACATTACATCAACAAATTCCAAACAGCAAGTATTATCCGGGTCGACCGCAAATGTTAGTGGTGAAGATGAGCAATTTACGGAATCTTCAACTCTTCCCAAATGGAACTGTTCAGATTCTCGGCGCCCTTTCTCATTCATCAGCGCGGTTAATGCGCTTGGAGCTGCAGAAACTACTACGACGGATATGGAAGAGGGAGAGGTGTGTGATGTCGAATCTGACTGTGGACAATGTGGTGATCTCTACTCAATTGAGTGAAGATGTATCGTTTTTAAAAATTCATGCCAGCAGTTTCAATTTGTGTTATGAACCTGAACTTTTTCCCGCGACTCTCATTAGTTGCTGGTTGCCTGTACATGTTGCAATCTTTCATAATAGTAAGGTTATCATTACTAGACTGAAGTCTGAAATGCAAGCAGATACGATCCTAGACTATCTAATTGAGTATGTACATAACCAACGGATTGTAAAATAAAAACAATTTTTATGCCAACATGATGCTTTTTATTTCAAATCATTATAGAACATACAAATCATCTTTTCATTAGAGGATGGATTACATGAAAACTTTTGAATAACAGATTTAAATTGGTGTACATGTAAACGTTTTAAAATGAAGTACAATACGAAAGCACCACAAGTTGATGAAAGTGGATGTTCCAGTATGCGCTCATTTCGTTGATATTGACGAGTATGCTTTCTCAACCACTGCTGTGTTGGTATATTCGAAGGTTGAGCAAGAGAGTCAAATAGTTCACCACGTCTGTCTTTTCCAATAAAGATAGCTTTCCAATGCTCAACTTTTAAATTCTGTGAATGAGTGTTCAATACGATAAAGATGGGCTACTGTTTTACAGTAGTCGGTAAGATATCTAGCAAATAGACATTATCAAAAGCTTTCAACGTAGCTTCATCTGCATTACGCTGCACTTTAGTCTTTATATCGTCAGCATTCAACCAACTCATTAGCGATTATAGTGAAGAATCACGTCACGATACTTAGTTATTTCAATACACACTTGAATCAAAGACTGCATAAATTAATACATTGATCGTCTCCGTTGCAATTGTTTTGAACTCCAGATTCAAGCGAATATTATGAGGAACGTTAGCTTGACGATAGGGTGCACTAATATCGCTGTCGGCAGTCAAATCAAATGCATAAAGAGTATATCCAATTTTACACTCTTTCATTGTGAGTCCGTTGGTATCGTCTGTGTTGTAAAAGCCAAAGACATTCATGTAATCAACATAACTACGCAGAAATTGATAAGAAGTAAAATCTGGTTTATAGGGCGGACCAGGATGACTAACATCATTTACACGCAAAGCAATTTCACTAAAATTGTTGTGTTTGAAGTTGAAAGGATTCTTCTTGACACTACTATTGAATGCATCATTTTCAACCATTGCTACCATGAGGAGCTTTGGCGCTTCCGATGGAAAAAGACCATCTTTCATAAAACTCTTTTGATCTTTAGGAATAGTAAATGTGAGAAGCTTTTTATGTTGAATGGGATAAATGGCATTGTTGCGGTTAAGACCCTCAGCATGTCCTCTAATTACACTTGGATTAGCCACCACTCGACGAATGTATACTGTAATATCTTCCACATGAATTTTAAATTTCACAACTGAAGCAAATGCATTCTACAAAAATTCAGGCTTATTTTATGTAAGTTTGAGTCGCATACTGGTATTACAGAGTAAAAATTTTGATTGTCTGAAGAAGTCTAAATTAAGTGGACCATATAGCTGACATACTCTATTATGTTTAATCAAAGCAGATCGCTTTACAAAACCAGTGTTTGTCTGACTATCAAATAGTGCTGCTTGATCTCTATACCATCCCATTGCTTCCATATGACTGTTTTGAGCTGCTGGATGAAACTGTGATACATGATTGAAATATGATTTATAGGGATAATCGCTTTGACCACCTTCCACCTGCTGCTCTCCAATCGTTAGAGAAACATCGCGAAGTAATGTAGTCAATGGTAAATTGTTCAGTCCAACTTTATGTGCATCGTCAATAGCAGTTCCATCTGCTTGCTGAATTCTAAACCTCAAATCAACCATCGCATAACTCAAATCAATGTAATCATCGCTAGCGCCAGGAATAACAAATTCAATAGGACTAGTATTCTCAGCTGTACGAGGATGATAATCTACAATACTTGAACTAAGAATATCTGTCTGTATTGCTTGTTGATCAAACAAACAAAAGCCTGAAGTTTTGCACTCCATGATTAGAAATTATGACAGCGTCGTCGTTTAGCACTTGATGAAAGATTACAGCGCGCGCGACGTCTGCGTGAATGCCTTTTCTTAGCATTGGTTGAAGTTCGCTTCTTACCACCTCCGCCCTGTTTTCTTTTTCTTCTAACATTCATTCGTCTAGGTGCTTTCTTTTGTTGAGTAGCATTAAAAGTTTGCTGTAATGTTCTTAAACCGCGTTCCTTCCCACTATTTAGTGAAGTACTCCTAACATTTTTACCACTGGTAATATCATTAACAACATTACCAGCAAAGCCAACAGCACTATTGAAAAAAGTTCTTTTTAAAGATCTTCCGACAGTAGATAAGAGAGTTGCTACAACAGATTTCAGCGCACCAAATATGCTACCTCCACGTTGACGGCGGGTGCCGCTGTAAATTTCACCTACGCCACTTAGATAGAAGGGGTGTGAATAGAATGATGCAGTCGGATTCATAACTTAGACTTTGACATTACAAGTGATATCTTTGCATAAATCACTGACGATCGCGTAAATGAAAGATGCCTGCACGACGCATCCAAGAGTTCATACTTGAAGGATAACCCACCCATTTAACAAGACACCATTCTTCACCTTGTCGTTTCTTTCTTCGAATGATTTTCTCTACTAAATATGTTTCACTTTGAGTGACCAACTCATTCTCATCACGATAAAAGCTACCATCAATTTCTTCATTATCGTAATCTTTCAATTTCTAAGTTGTTGGGAGTCTTTTTTATTGATACTTGAAACTGTGAAAATTTCTTCTGACCAATTCGGGAGATAAAATTTGGCAAAAACACTCTTTGCTTTTGATATGCAAACTTTATCACCTATTTTCACATCACTTTTTGCATTATTACGCTTGCGTTGGAATGTTTCACGCACTCTATCTGCCTTTTCAGCATTCATATCCGCTGGCCTGAGTCCAATAGAAAGATGAATAGAGTGATTGCAGGCATGTAGCGTATCTTGTAGAACCTTTGTCCAATTTTGTGTTAAGTTAGCAGTGAAATGTAGCCACAAGCGATTTTTCAATGTGCGATTAAAACGTTCAGCTAGTGCAGCCTTATAAGCACTCTTTACACTAAACAGCTCAATATCATATCTCTCAAATAATCATCCGACATGCTGATTTTTGAACTCTATTCCTTGATCACTCTGAATTCTCTTTGGAATACGACCCTCTCGGAAAATTGACTGGAATGCCTTTGCTACTCGTTTACCTTCTTTAGTTTTCAAACGTTGAGCCCACGCATAACGCGAAAAAATATCAATGACGGTTAAGATAAAATTGTGTCCCGAGTTATGTTTTGAAATAGCAGCAACGTAACACAAATCTGCTTGCCACTGTTCATCAATGTCATGAGCAATATAATGACGGCTGCGGTACTTCTTTTTCGCTTGTTTGTGGAGTGTATATGTAGCTTGACCCTTTAACCATTGTTTAATTTGTGAGTGTGGAAGACCGCTCGCTTTTGACAATTTCTTGATAGATGCAAATCCTGCAGGATGTTTTACATCATAATATATTGACTTTAAACGTTCTTTCGATGACGACTGACTCTTCCTCCTTCTTCTCATGTTTTTGCTTTCTTACCTTTTTACATTTACAGCAACCACAGTCTCATTGTGAGAACATTTACTTCCGGCGGCTCATTAGATGGTAAGCAACACATCTGCTTCATATTAATAGTCTGAGAACATGTATTTCTTTGGAGGAGTTCTTCTACGTCGTTCTCCTCCCCTTGTTTGCTTGATGGGTGTGGGAGGTGATTTAGAAGGTGATCTCTTAAACCAATTCCTTGGCATTTTCATTTTACTCTTAACCGGTGAAATAGATGAAGTAGCATCAACTGCAGAAATAGAATCAAGTTCTTTCAATGTTTCATTATTCAAAGCAAATTTTGGAACATTGTGCTTTTTCAATAGTTTAAGAAAGTAAGACCAACCAGGTGGGACATAGCCTTGACTGCGCTTTCTGCGTATTGCATATTGAATCAAGTCTTCATAACGTGAAGCGTTAATAATTTCATTATCATCTGAAATGATTTCACCTCTATCATTCACAGTGAGATATGGTTCAAGGCCGTTGAAAAGGGAGATCGCATGTGCACGAGATATTAAAGGTGTAAAAGTCGAAACAGAGTCACGCATCTTATTCTTCAAACTTTTTAATTCTTCGACAGTTTCCGATTGTAATAATACAGCACGATGTGGATCTTTGATATGCGCATTTTGCTGATAATTTAATTCATTCTTATAAATTTTATTTGCGAGAGGTTGTCTTACTTGTTGCATGGCAGTCAATTGCACATATTCATCCTGAGGAGTAACAACCATGCGAGAATAAGAACTCATAGTTTGTAGGTAATCATAGGCTCTTTCAAAATATCACTTCGAAATCTAAATTCTTCCGGACACCCTTGTGTAAAATCAATAAATAAGTAACCGTGTGGTTTTTCAGTTGTTGCTTGAAAAATTTCAATTAAGGCTTTTGAACCTCTTGGCGCAATTTGCCGCGCTAAAATTTCAAATTGACTTCTATCTCGCGGATTCTTGAAAATATCATAATAGTGTGCATTCAGATTTCGTGTGCGGGCTGCTTTCCCATCAGGAAACAAATTTTGCGTGATATAGATTATAAAACATCTTTTGTGATGTGCTGCGCGAGTGAACATATCTGCAACATCTTTAGAATTCTTGCTTTCTTTTAATAGATCATCCAATACAACGACATCATTGGACTGAATCTTATCCACTGGAATAATTCCTTCATTTCGAATAAAAGTTACGACGTTGCAATTCCTGAAAGAGTGACGGTTGATAAATGCCATAACACCAAATCACTCGATTGATAGGTGACCTAAACAACTCTATTCTTTTATCTAGCAAATCCAGAGTGAAAATAGTTTTACCTGCATAGGATGGACCTGATACAGTCAGAACTTTATCACATTGAAGTCTGGAATCCATTTTAATACTTTCGGATTCAATATTTGCATAATTTACGCTTAGGATTAAAGATCCTACCCAATAGGTCACCTACTACAGGAGCTAACAGCGGAAGTAACACTGAAAGGAAACCGCCCTTTTGTGTTACAGTTTTCCTCTTTCTTTGAAGGGTAACTTTAGGATTGGAGATGAATCGCAATTTCGTAGAATATCGCTTAAGTAACTTTCGTTGTTGTGGTGCTAATTTCTTCGTCCTCAAATTTCTCACATGAGAAATAATTTCTCGAATAAATTTATCATTAGCATGTCGTATAGCATTATATCGCTGATTTCCTTTCCTTTGTTGAAGAGCTCGAATGGCCTCAGAAAATTTTGAAAACTTTCGACTTTTGCGTTTCGCCATTTTTCTCTTAACCATTGTTACAACTTGATTTTTCCACATTTGCATAGGTTCTAACTTTAATGACAGAAGTGACACTCAAAATGAGCTATATCACAGTGACTGCCTTGACAAAATTGAATACAGTATCATATGAAACAGCGCTGGCAGAAAGTATGCTTACATCTCTTAAAGATGCGTTTTTCACTTCCATCCTTTCGCTTACATAGATCGCACATATTTTCACTCTTGCTAACAACTTCTAAAGCAAGTCTTTTTGAAGACATGAACTTGCTAGCCTTTTCTAAATAATAACCACACGTGCAGAAGGAATATACCTCGAGAGTAAGCAGACACAACTCGAAAACCAATTGTGCTACGATCAAGTACTATTGCATCTTTAAGTTTCTTTTATACAAAGTTGAATGTGAATATGTGAAATTGCTTCAATCACTAAACTGCTACCATGATGGTTAAATGCATCAAAACGTTGAGCAATTTTTCCCATATGTCTTTCAAAAAATGCTTCGGGATTATCTAAAACTTCCATCGAATAAGAAGCAAAGTGGAAGAAACGATCTTCTACCTATTCTTTCCCAAAATGACTGAAATGAATTTTTGCAACTAATCTCGCCATTACAATTCTATTAGAAAACGTATCCATCAACTTCAAAAAATAAAGTGCTAGTATCACCAATAACTGATTTGATGTTGATCTCATCTTTATGAAAAGTTATCACATAATCTTGAATAGTTCCCTTTAAGTTTTTATCTATGAAAACTTAATGTTCCACAATCATTTGAGAAAGACATTATCATCCTTCATCTATCCCACCCGTTGCATGAAAATAACAAATCTCTTCATAAAGCATTTATTAAACGACTTTAACAAGCATGCATTATAAATCAATGGTTTGAAACAGATAAAATAGATACAGATGGTAGCTATCATATAAAGAGCAATGATGACCAAACATTACTTTAGCAGTGTTAAGATATGGAGGAAAAAGCATTGATTATGAATGTAGCGACTACACCGAACATTTAAAATAGGAACACTCAATTCCTTAAAACGTTTAGTGACTTCATGACAGTGTTGATTAACTCTACTATCCCAAGGTGGAAGTAGAGTATCATTGATGATAAGATTTGGAAATAGTTTCTTCTCCTTAGTAGGATCATTGCAAAAGATACATAGAACATTAAAAGCTGCTAACCATCTTTTAAAGTCAATAAGAAGAGCACATTCACTAGAAAAGCCATAGTCTTGCAAGTATTGCTGATTAAGTCCATGGATGTGTCTTCTCGCCCAGCTATCAGCGTTGGGATCACACTTGGCATGTTGATGGTAGACACTAACAATTTGATACGACCAATTGTCCATAGCAATGGCACTGAGCTCCTGTACAGGTTCACCCTCACAATCCATAAAAATGATAGTAGATGACTAAAAAGGAAATTAAAAATTTTTACTCATCTGATGAAGAGTCCTATAACATATTACAAAATGATGAAGTACATCGATGCTGTTGACGACAAAATACACAAATAACATGATGGCAGCGAAGAAGTAAAATGTATCTGATAAGTCCACGTCTACGACACTCAAAGCACATGAGCGAATTGTCATATGGCAGAGATAGGTAAGGACTACTGATTCTCCTTCTTTGGCTTCGGTTTAGCGGAAGCATTCTTCTCTGACTTGCGCTTTGTACCGCTCTCGTCGAGTATTTGATCAATAATGTCATGAACGTCTGGTTGCTTTGGTATATATAGGATGGATTGGGCATGCATCGATATAGAGGCTAATTTGTTGTTCTGGTGATAGCCATAATATATTCCACTGATAGCAAAACCAATATTCCAAGTGCCTTCTGCGAGGTCTTCACATCTGATGGGTGTCACTTCCTCTCCTTCCTTTTTATAGTATGAGCACCAATGCGATAGTGGTAAAGAAAGCTTTTTACCATCCAATATCTTTCTATATGGAGTATCATTGTCGTCTCTCGCCTTCCACTCCTTGCTAAGGGGAGTAGGGATGTCCATATTTAATGTTGCAAACTCTTCAATAATATCGAGTTGGCGACGAATGTATGGATTCACAGGAATGACTACGTAGCCCCCATACTGATTGTTCAATATCTTCACTTCAGTGGAAGGAATCATTCCCGTTTGCAATACTATACTGTGATCGTAATAACGTATGGCTTGTCTAAATTTACGCTGTAGTGGGGTAGGATTAAGTACCTTTGTTGTCTCTTCCATTGGCCTCAACATAAGACGATCTGATAGTAGAGATCCTTGTAACGTCTGAACACTATCTTGTTCTGTAAATGTAGTAGATGTAGTAGATCCCTGAAAATAAAAGAGATGCTATTAAGTTAACACTCAAGGAAGGAGAGGAAGGAAGGTTCCGACTTACCATTTCAGATGGATAATATAATAGGAATGTAGAGGGAGAACGTGCGTCCGACACCTGTGCGACTCAAAGATAGATGATTGTCACTCTGAAAACCTCATTATTTATAGAGAAATGCTGGATTCTCATTGGATGTGCTCCTCATTGGCCAATGACATCAAGCTGATTCCAAATCTGGTCTCAGTTTTCTCGTCCGATGCTTCTTCGCCCGCTGGAGTCCAAAACACAAAACTCAACCTGTGACGGCTCTCTAACATTGCCAAAAGTCTCAATGTCACTCTCAAGCCTCAGCAATGAAAGATAGGGCCAAACTGTGCTTTCCAATGAATTTGTGGCACTCTTAGCTTTCAAACGAGCTATTGCACGACTTTCTACGATCTCTAGAACCAAAGTTGGAAGAAACGCTGCCGAGGGGGGGTAGAAGTTCTTCGTTCTTTGGCCTACGACTTTGGAAACAACTTTCCTAGACCCAAAATTAGCCAAAAAGTCCAAACCCGCCGTCCATTTTCACGTACGAGGCTTCGTTTCGCCGCTATAGCCAGTTTCTCACTCAAAAACACACCTAAACCACACCTACACCCAAGAAACACAACATGTCGACCCAGAATTTCATCAGGAAACCAAATCTAAACACAAAATAACCCTACCACCAATCCTACACACCAAAAACAAAGACCGCCGCCCAAGAACAACCACGACGGTCGACCAAGACACACCCGGCCGGTCGACCCAGAACCACACCAACCCAACTGGCGCTCCAGAGGGGGGGGCGCTGTGCGCAGTTCATAGGATTTCTTACTACTCATATACTTTTGCATTTTTGAGCAGAACATGTAAAGGGAGAAACTTAAACTCTCACTCCTCACCTGCACTATCAGCATCGCTACCAACTATCAAAATAATCTGATAAGCGTTGGATTTTTTGGTGATCTGCTCAATAGCGCAAAAGTCTTGGCAATTTTTTGCATTTTTAGTTGAGCGATGCATTTTCATTGGATTTAAATTGATGTGAAAGAGAAATTTAGATATTTGGTACGGAAAGTGATTTGCAGATGTAGACTTAAGGTTTCTCGTGAGCAAGAAGGGTAAGAACAATTGGTAAAGCATTGAAAAAGTTGCATCAATGGTCACTTTTGAAAGAAACATGTTTCAAACATGATTTTTCAGCGTGTTTTAAACAACATTTTGAACACTGTTTTAAACAATTTGTTTAAACACTACCCAACCTGGCACATGTGCGATCCAACATTGCAATCTTTGACGTCTCTTTAAAGCAGACTGACTATCTTTGAAATAGTATGTTTTATCTTGAAGATGAATTGACTTGCATGTAGAAGTGAATTTGTCCAGGAAAGTCTGTATTTTAGATCAGAATGCATAAAAAATCAAGAGCTTGTTCACTGAATTCGATATGCATTTGTGGCTAAGAAAATTTAATTAAGTTTTACGATAAGTAAATGTATAATGTGTTTGACAATTGATTTGTTGTAAACTAATGGGATTTTACCACGACATTGCTAGTAAATGAAGATGTTTAACATTATCACAAATAGCGGAAATTCTTTAGGTCAACGATAACATCCATGACGTGTACTTCAATGATTCCGTAAGATAAATGCATTTAGTTTGTTTACCTATAATGACATTTGTCCCTAATAGCCATGGATTCCTGCACTAGTAAGTGAGGAGAAAATGAAAGCTGCTTATTATATAATTGATTACTAAACTAAGATTTTGGAACTGACAAGATTGACAGATAGGCTACGATTTCAAGAACAGGATAATTCAATGAGCTGACATGCCGACTAAGTGATGTCCAATTTCTTTGAAATTGTATTATAGACATCGAAAAATAGAATGTGTCCCAAAAACATTCTATCTATCAAAAATTACAGGTGGCAGTAGAATTTGCCGAGTCATGTTGAGGCAAATCACAGTTTTTGAAGTTTTCAAAATTTGCAAATTTTGAATATTTGATATTTCACAAACTTTCAACTGTGACAGAACTTTCAATTCTTTAAGTTGTCGTCATATATTGCATGTTGGAAATTTTGAAATTGCGTCATGGTGACAAATCAGTCAACAAGAGTTTGGTTCATGTGACGAATTTTCTGAATACGTGTGTAAAGGGCAGTGATAGGTAGGCCTACTCATCTATCAAAAAATGTTTACAACCAACTAATAGATGAAATATAAAAGCATAACTAGATATGAAATAACAATTTACAATGCGAAAATTGCGAGTACCTTGTGAAGCAAGTCAGTTATTCTACCAACAGCGCTATTTTGTGGCGTCCTTCATAATTTTCAAGTTGAAGTTGTACAATCTTAAATTCAATATTTGAATATTAACTTGTAGTATTTCCTTTCATTATGATTTTCTTGAGCATCTGTACTGTTCTTCTAATTTTGAGTCTCAATGATCACTATTGTGATTTTTCTGTCATATTTTTAAATTAGACTGCTTTATTACAAAGATTATTTTCCCCTGACGTTGTCAGAAACGCTCATAGATGGTAAGCACATTTCATGGACTTATGAGGGATTTATGACAGCTTGAGCAAGTGCGGAATTGCCGCACTGCATAGCTTACTAAAAGTGAACACTCATCCTGCGTACTGACAATCGCAGGGAAAAATGTTTTTTGTACATGTATGTCTTTCTGTTCCTGATGAAGGTTAAGAGCGGCTGTTCTACCCCTATCCGAAACCTGTAGAATGAAATAAATAGTTTCCAACATCATCTACTTGATTTAATTATGACGTTCACAAATATTATATAATTACACCTTTGCCTTATTGTGATATTATAAGAATTTCACATTTACTTCATTCGGGAAATCAGATGAAAAAGTTAGAAAGTTTACATATTGCAAAAAAGATTATCATGTAGACATTACAATTTAAATACATTTTTCATATATTACTGGGCTGTTTATGACATGATCGGAAGGTCCTCTCTGTGGCGGTAGCAAAACTCAATGTTTGGGCTTGCATGGGGGCTTTCGATGTCCGTCGAATATCATAATCATGCGCTTAAAAAAAGGTCCGACGGACCTCGAAAGCGCATCATCTCTGTGTGGTATCTGTTATGTACATACAATAATTCGCAATTTGAGCGCATCATTATTGTCTTTCATCAGAATTTGATGAGGAGGTTGACTAGTCAAAGCTTTCCTCCGAAATCGATTGCTCTCTAAACATGGACGTTGTGAAGTTCAAAACATGCGGCTTCTATTCCACAACAGCACCTCAATGAAATCTCAGTTCTTGTCGCAATTCAGGTTTCCTTTGTAGGCCTGGTTTAAAGCGAGATGAATGATTCATAGACAACTTAATATACTGAGAATGGAAGGACACATTGCTCTTCATATAAGGAAGTTGTAGCTTTCAAAAAATGCGGTTTCCATAGCAATACCTCAATGTAATCTCACTCTTTTGGAGTAATTAAGCCTTGCTTAATGTGCTTGTTCCTTTGAGTGTTGAATATTTTATGGACAACTTTGATTTGATACTGAAAGTGTGAAATTGAGATAAAGAAAAAATGCGGTTTCCTTGGCAATACCTCGACAGATCTTATTTGTGTGTTGACTAATTAGTATCTAAACCTTTTGAGATTTGCTTGAAAATCCTTCAGAATGTTCAATTGGATAAGAATCTTTCTAGACTCCATCATCATGACTCGAGAGTTTTGTCTGTGATGTAATGTGTCTGACTAGCGGATTTGAAGACAGCAGATGAAGAAAAAGTTCATCAAAAGTTCACGTCAGAACTTTCAGAACTTTATGCTGTTAGTCATTAATTCTCACTTCTGAAGTGGAACATATCTCAACCTGACGTGTAGGTTGAGGAAAACTCGTGGTCGCATCCGCAGCATACATAATCCGCTGTGCTGCTGTTTCTCGTAACCTAATTAAAAAAATCAAATTCCGAATTTAAATTTAGATCGCACTGAGTTTGACTGTACATCTCTACGATGACAATGGACATCTGTAATTTTGACTAAAGAATTTCCAAAAACTTCAACCATTCCAACAGACTAGCTTGTGCGAATCTACAAAACCATGAAAAATAATTCCTTGAATCGGCCGGTGAATTTGCAATGACTAAAATGAAATAAGCGATGGATCAAATTACCATGCAAAATATAGGCGGCTGCTAAGACCCGAAACTAGGAACTGGCGGAGCTATAACCACCTACAAGGGGCCTGCGCGGCTAAACGGTTCAACCGGTTCAGCCAAGCGGTTGAACCGAGCGATCTGGAACCGTGCGGTCGTGCGCAAGTAAATGCATTTAAAAATTTATCGATGAATTAACTGTCGAGTCACGACAATTATTCTACGTTATTATTTATCATTGTTGTTAACAAAAATTTTTCAAACAGAAAACAAAAACACCCAACTATCGAATCAGAACTGGAGGCATGCAGGCGAATGGATGGGATGTCAAAGTAAGAGGATCCGCTGCTTTGGTGGAAAAATCAAGTGTCGATTCCGGACTTTGCAGATTATTTCGAGAAGCATTTTGGCGATACAGCCCAGCAGTGCTGCTGCTTAGCACTTCTTAGAATATTAACACTACAAAAAGGTCGAGTCTCCCCCGAAAAATGCCTCGGCTAATATTGCAAAAAACATGAAAGTTTATATTATCACTATGAAGAATACATAGATTGCATCAGAAATTTGCTTTTGAGCTATTTTTCCGCATAAATATTTCTCTAATGGCATAGCTGTCCGGGTATATTCTGATTGGGTGATACATTGATTGTTTTGTAACTTGTGTCATTTTGTAGAAGAATTGGCAGAGGTTAGGCCAACACGAAAACATGTAGACAACAATCTATCTGTTGCATTTGAACTGCGGAGAAGATCAAAACATAAATTTAATTCTCGAGTAGTGTCCGCGATGTAAATTCCGTACTTGTCGAAAATTGCCCAATGACATCCACCCGAGAGAAGTCATGCATTATTACATTAGCGATATCAAAAATTGTAAAATAAATGAGCAATAGAACTTGAGCTTTTCTTCTTTCTTGGAATATCAGCAGAACACATAAATTTTGAAATTGGATGACTTGATATGCAATAAGCATATTAAATAATTCTGCGGGTAATCACTAAATGCCGCTTTGTGAAAACATAATATTCTAATTCTACATCTTAAAATTGGACAAATATGAATCTTCTGATGTTTTCAACCAATAGCAGAGATGCAGTACTGCCACGAGCTATGACGAATTGTACATGCATTTTTAAGCAACAATTTATTCAAAAAAGTTTGAGCAACCTCCGTAAGTTAGGATTTTAAATTATTATCTTTTCTTAATCGACTCATGATGTTCTGGGGCAGTGGCTATGTCTTGAGTCTTGTTGTAAGGCACTGAAGTTAGCAGTAGATCTAGCAGTGGATTTTTCGAAATAATTTGTCAGTCGCAATTTTCCACATGACCAGTTAAAAATGAACCAGGAGTTTGTTCATCACATCAGTTTTCCAAATTCCTATCTGATCAGGGTAAAATTCTGAATTATCATTAAAAAAAGTCACTGAGAGATTAACTGATGCCTTCCTGATCATATTCACGATTTTGTTCAAACCAAGGAAACACACATTCCTATTCAAATAACATTCCAGATATTGTCCACCACATTTGTACTCCCTCACAGCCCTACAAGACCAATTTCCAGCATAAACATAAAAGAAATGAACGACATTGCTATATTTTCACTCACTGATACTTCCTGACGTCAAACAACACTTTGTTCACATGTCGTTGATTTCTTCTCTAGAATAGGGATGCGTTGTTGTTTGGTGTGATGAAAGTGTTGTTTGACGTCAGGAAGTATCAGTAGGGTAAATCCAATTTAATCCACAACATTTGACGAAAATGTGTCTTTGATTTGTAAAATCTATATTTCTGAACCGATTTCAATAGTTTTTTTTAATCAAATCGTAAAGATCTCATCTATTATGGCATGGTTTTCAAAAAGTCACAAAGCCAAGACCTTCTTCACAAGTTGCCGTTTTTTGCCGAAAAAAGACCAAAAAAAGCATGTCCAAAGTTGCAGTACTCTCAGTTCAACACGGATTTTCGATTAGATACATTCAAATACACCCACTAATATTTATATCATCTGAAAGTAGAAGATCAGCTCTTTAAGACAGTCTAATTTTGAATATTATAATCAATATTAATCATTGAATTTTCACTGGATTTCCATTGTCCAATGAAAAAAATGTCCTCTGACCGAGACGTTTTCTGTCCTCTGACCGAAGTACCTTTTCTCGAAGAATATTGATTCTTCCATTAAACGTTTTGCACCAAACGAATCCTCTAGTGTGCTAGTTTATAAATCCGTAAAGAAAATTCAGTTTGATGCCGTTACAAGTGTGCAATATTGATTTAAAAATATTTTTATCCGTTTTTTCGACCAGAGAATTTGAATATTCCCAAAAATTTCATATGGATGCTGAAACCAGAAATTTTGTCAGGAATCGATGAAATTTCACAGCATAGGAGGGATCCATGCTCTTAACATCTATGCAAAAGAAATTTTTCATTTATATCAATTAACCCTCTCAAAATCTCCAAAAACCACGAAAATGTCCTCTGACCGAGACCCTAAAAAATCTCGGTCAGAGGACAACGTTGAAATTGAAGATCTCGGTCAGAGTACAAGGGTCCCGGTCTAAAGACATGATAATGTATGCAATTACATTTAGATCACTTCGTTTTACGCGTTCAAGTATTCGTCCAAAGTTCCCGCAGTCTCATGAACCCAAATGCACAAACCGAAGAGTTTCCTCTTCGACATCAATTTGTTCTCTGACCGAGACCTTAAAAATCTCGGTCAGAGGACAAGGTGGGTCACGGTCAACGGACATTATGTGCAATACATTACATTTTGGTCACTTCGCTTTACGCATGCAAGCATTCATCCTAACTTCCCAGTTTCATCAGCAACCCAAATGCAGAAGCCGAAGAGTTTCCTATTCGACATCTATCTGACCGAGATCAAGTTGTCCTCTGACCGAGATGTAGAAAAAATGGCTTTTTAAAAGTGCTAGATTTCTATGGAAAGTTTTTATTTGGTGTGGTCGCCGCTAAGATTTTCGTGTTCAGCGTAAAACAATGAGTATATATGCAAATTTTCATGGAAATCTGAGGCCCAAAGTTGAAAAGACAGAAATGTTGTGGAATAAATTGGATTTACCCAGTAAGTGAAAATATAGCAATGTCGTTCATTTCTTTTATGTTTATGCTGGAAGTTGGTCTTGTAGGGCTGTGAGGGAGTACAAATGTGGTGGACAATATCTGGAATGTTATTCGAATAGGAATGTGTGTTTCCTTGGTTGAAACAAAATCGTGAATATGATCAGGAAGGCATCAGTTAATCTCTCAGTGACTTTTTTTAATGATAATTCAGAATTTTACCCTGATCAGATAGGAATTTGGAAAACTGATGTGATGAACAAACTCCTGGTTCATTTTTAACTGGTCATGTGGAAAATTGCGACTGAACAAATTATTTCGAAAAATCCACTGCTAGATCTACTGATAACTTCAGTGCCTTGTCAACTTAATATTTTAACGGATGAGACTTTCTTTATAAGGCAGTAGGCATTTATGCTATCGAAAGGCAAACATAATTTGAATCCATTTTCCACAAGCAAGAAATGTAAATCCTGCAAGCAAAGAAGCCAATCAACTGTCGAAATTAGGCGATTAGTCATATATTAGTCTTATATGCGCTGGTAAATGTAGATATTTCAAGTACCTTGAGTTGCATTTCCTTCGATCATCGGGATTTCAGAAATCTTCCTTTCACGTTCCTGTCATTTTACTCATAGTAACGGATATTGATATACTAACAAATATTGATTTTAGGTATCTGACGTAAATAAAATGCAAAAAGACTTCCTTCCAGTCTTTTCATAACCATTCAATTGTTATACAGACCTGTGGAGAATGCAGGAAGATATCCATTGTAATGTCATGTCAAATTTATTTATTACATAATCAAATAGTCTTTCCCTTCTCAAAATAACTCATTGCACTAAACTTGCTTGATAATTCGAGCCAGCATGCACTTAGCAAAATAAGCACCATTATTCACAGCATTATTCAATTGCATTCTAGTTTTTAGCAACAGCTTACTGCAAAAAATTCTTTATATAACACATATAATTAGGATGCG
Organism: Prostheceraeus crozeri; assembly: GCA_907163375.1. Taxonomy (NCBI): domain Eukaryota; kingdom Metazoa; phylum Platyhelminthes; order Polycladida; family Euryleptidae; genus Prostheceraeus; species Prostheceraeus crozeri. The sequence goes on from CAJQUW010010209.1 coordinate 50,099, forward strand.
ATCATGCAAGCATTGATAGTAATTTAAAATAGGAAATATTTAAATATGCAAGCAATGAAAGTCGCTAGACACGCAATGCACACGAGTTGTTATTCAAAAATTCATAAAAGTTTATTTCCAAATAGTTGGAAAAACTTATTTTCAAAAAAAGAGTGAAATAGAGAAAAAAACATTTTCGGAGCAGCTGTTGACTGAAACAATTCTAAAAGAAGTCACCTTGTAGGAGTCAGCAAAACAATTTTATGAAATGGAAGTAGAGGATTTAAATATGATTCAATCATATTCATGTACAGTATGTGCATAGTTTATGTCAATGGCTTATCAAAAATTTGCACTGTAAGGGGTACAACTTCTTTTAAGTACTCATCTCTTTACATCACACGACCCAATAATTTAGTTCAATTATTGCTGACCTTTTATCTATTACTTATTGAGAAGACCGGTCGGATATACATAAACAGATATACATTCATGATATAATCGCTTATTATGTTATCATGTATTTCAGCAAAAAGCATGTAATCAAACAGTTAAAATCGGACTGAAATGGCATTCTGAAATGGGGTATTCCTGTGGTTTTTTATCAAAATATTGGCGTCAGGTCCATATCCATTTAGTAAAGAAGAAGGATGACAATAACTAATGACAAGAAATCTACTTACAAGCTGACAGCGACGAGCAAGTATGCAGGCATAAGTATTGATAGAAAATCACAGAAAATCTAGTAAATCAATCAAATGCTCATGCAAATGCACATGTTTAAGTCAGATAATGAAACGGTCGTTAGTCATGAATGATTTACTTGAATTTTCGATTAAATACTCTTGATGGCAAGTTCGAATCAAGGCTGATGAAATATAATTTCAGAGGAAGCTAAACTGAAGATATGTCGATGGTAGTGATAAGTCAACTTTTGGAAGTTTTAACACTTTTCCTCAAATGGACTTTCAAATCCTGAGTCAGAGCCTATGCCTCTTTTCTTTTTTCGTGATGTGTTCATCAACATCATCATTCAGAAACTGCATCTCTACTAATGGTTGGAGAGAATCTTTTCTTTTTGTTATTATCTAGCTCTGACTCTTCATCTATTTTTATTCACTGTGATCAAGTGAATAAAAATTTAAAAAAATCTTCTCGAAATACTTAACGCCAAAAGTGCTAAGACTGCCTCTCATTGAATCCATTACTGATTTAAGATTGCTCCCCAAATGGTTGCTGACATACTATTATTATTGAATGTGCCGAGCTCTCAGAAAGTAAAATTTATTGAAATTTTTGTAAGTTTTCTTGTCTGGTAATTGATTTCTTACAGACAGTCTGCCGCATTGCTTTCATGTGCATTTTTGAAATTTCTTCCAACTTGTATCTTGCAAATTCCTTCTGTTTGTTTGTTAAATACAAGAATGCAGAAAATATAAATGTACAAGACGGTCTATGTCACACGGGGATCTTGGCTACGGCTTCAGAAACGATTTCACCTAAAATATTGTGTCATTGAAATTCTCTAATTACCGCAAAAAGGATAGCTCTCGACCTTAAATATTTAATAGAGCAGGTAAACACGTAAAGCACACATAGTGATCGAAATTATTTGCATATGCACATACATTGCCACATGTGTAGTAATTTTATCTTACAGATTTTATAAAAATTGGGCATTTTTAGATGTCTGTACGCTGAGGGAAATGATCTAGACAATAGTAGCCGAGGAATAAGCGACAAGTATCCATGTATCTTTCGTTGAATTAAAGCAGACCGGTTTTCTGCGAACTACCCATTAGCACGAGCGCTTTCTTCATTTGTTCACGTAAGAGAGACGTAATCACTTTTTATGAGGCAAGAGAATGTATTGAAAGAACTGATTTTCTTCTTGTTTTACTGGTAGATTCAAAGAGGCAAGGGGCCCCTGTAAATGTTGTTTGCATCCGCCTCTGTGTTCCTCCTGTCTGTTGGCTTTATTCCACAACTTTCCATCATTTGAAATAATCTCAAATCGAGTTTGAGCCGCATCAGCCTGAGACGCGGCATGTCTATCCTTATTTTTAGACAAAAATTCTATCATCAATGTAATATCACTCATCCCTTGATCACTGCCTTTTTCACTCTCTTCATCCTCAGATTTGTCGTCAACAATTTGATTGAACAATGCGGTAGAAGTCCATCAGCATGACGTGTGAATTCGCATAATTTACACATACTTCTCAAGTGATCACAGAAGCAAACTACAGAAGCAGATTTTAGAATTTTTATGATCTAGACGAAATACTGTGGTTATCTCGCTTCAAAATTGTCATTCGTCTTCACTAAACTATACAGCTGAAACTCAGAAAATCATGCCAATCAGTTAGCATTAAAATGAACGTAAAACTGACATAAATCAACCAGGAGCTTTGATGGTATGCACCAGTATGCGAAGAGAAAATATGCATGCTCTTTTGGTAAGTAAGCATCGCTGTATTTTTTAATATGCACCGCCTTTCTGAGTTGTCAAAAGTATACAGTAAATGCGATGATTTTTTTTCGTCGGCCACCACTATATTTGAACCGGTTATGTTTCAAGCGTCCAGAGGGTCAGAAGCGCTTTCATCTCTGAGCAACTCAACGGAAATAATAATGTAATTTAAGTGGATAGGAGTTATGCGCTTCGCCTTGCAACAATGCAATTACAGCATCAGTCAACAATGGTTCATACATATCATGTCACTGAAGTTATCAGTACTACAAAATCAACTTTTAAATGAGCTTGCACAGAATTGTAAACCATATATTCTAGTAATATCCGTGACTTAAACTTTACACAGACAAATGCTATTTCAAAATAGAATTCAGTTTGAAAAATGTGTGTTACGATTACATGTAGCGTAACGCTAACGAGTTTATACGATATTCTAATGCAAAACTTTGAATTCAGCCATTACCAAAGATATTTGATATTATAAAGGGCTAGATAGGAAATAGACGTGTTTTTACCTTGTGTGTAGCGAAGCCAGTGAAAATCAGCTGATATTGCATGAATTTGAAAATATTTGTAAGCGAGCAACAAAGATTCCTTTTCATTGCCTCTTTTTAGTAATTACAGAACTAAAACGCATTTTAATAATAAATCAAGAAATTTTTATATATGTCTAAATACAGCGTCCAAATTGCAATAAATAGTAGTCTATTCTACCTTTTTTAGATGTTTTGCAAAACGCAGTTGTAAATAAGAGCATCCTGTTGATATAATTCTTTCAATTAGACTTCATTGCATTATTTCATGTCAGTTGATTATTAAACCTGAAGAGCGCATGTTGTATAGGAATAGCACAAATGAAAACCAATTGTTTCATTCTTAGATAAAAGCAGAGAGAACTTCACTTACAATTCACCAAATACATGGCTAAATGACTTTTCTGAACAGAAAAATGAACCGCGTCTTTACTTTTGATCATGCAGATTGATTCTTTGTAATAAGTACGAATTCGTACTTATTACAAAGAAACAATCTGCATGATCAAAAGTAAAGACGCTTATACCTGGCCATGGTTGTACATGTATATCGTTGCTGTGCCCACCGTTGCCCGGCCACGCCAAACGCGATTGCCAATCTTGGCAATAATCTAACGTGTAAATGTAATTTTGCGGTAAGAAATTGTCTTATACAACAGAAAAAATGTATATGAATTATCAGAAAATTTGATATAAAATTGGCTTAAGCAAATAAAAACAAACAGGTACGTATTTTATACAATGCAGATTGACAGACATGCGATGATCGATTCCCCTTGGACCTAAAATTCCCTCTGTTAATTATTTGCAATACATATAGATACATATTGTAGTTTCAGCCTATAACTCGAAGAGCGTTGTTGACATGGATGAGCCTTATTAATAGCCAATTCCTCAGTGTAATATTCGGATTCTCACTGAGTTTGTTAATAGTCATGAATTCTACAAAGGGAGTTGAGTGTTCATCAACACCCTATCAGTCTTCATCTGAATGTTTTTTCTTCCAAATTGATAGTACTGCATTAAATTGCTGTATTACCGCTCTCATCTTTAACAATTTTTTTTCAGAGAAACTACTAAACGAATATTCTTGAAACATATCATATAATATCAGTGAATTATGCTTTACATCATGTGCCATTTCCAAGGCTTTTTGTCGCATTGCACACCGTTCAGCCGACAAAACAGCAATTTCGCCCCATTGCCGTAATGCTTTTTTTTGCCACGATAAGGACCGTACTAAAATGGGTTCTAATTTAAGCATCTATTTCTCATCTAGCCCTTTTAACGGTTAAATGATGTCCTCACGTAAGACTAGGTAAATGATGAACCCGGGTCTAGCCAGACCCGTAATAAAATTGAAGATAAGCACCGCTATTCATCTATAGTGAAGGTTGTAGGAACATTGGATTTTAGAATACCATGGCTTATCATCACTTCACTTCTGCATTTAGCTAGTTTCAGCTAATAACTAGGCCTATATGCTTACCACAGTAGGCCTATGTTGTGAAACTGTTTTAGGTGATGCCATGTAGTCTGTGGAAATATATGTTTATCTGGCTTATCTAAAAAGTGATAGCAGTTGTCAATTATAGGCCTACATACTGTACGTATTATAATGTAAAACACAATTCATCCAGGTACCAGTATAATTGAAATAGTCAGCTGCTGTATTCCATTACTGAGTAATGGAGAAAGTTCATAAGTATCACATACAATCAGGACAATAATAGACGGTTGTTGCATGCTGTATGCAGATGGCTTTTTGACACTCAGCACATTTGAAGCGAGTCTTCCTTTCCTTTACACCTTCATCCAAGCAGATCCGACAGCGTTGACGTTGCTGGTTGCTGTCGACAGCAGGCTGCGAGATGTTGGGTTTGATACCGACCAACTCCATGGCCACTTTGATTGAGTTGGTTAGACGAGAATGAGTAGCACGTTGACGAACAAGAGGGAGGGTCATCTCGTAGCCAAGATCCATCTTGAAGGAGTAATGGTTCGTAGCTGCCATTGTTCTCATGGCTGCAATAACAGCAACATCCATCAGTGCCATGAACACACCGTAGGGCTATCTCCGGCACTTCCGTTGGCTTCGGTAAGTACGGACCAACTTGTCTAGGTTATCGACTCCCGACTTTGTCGCATTGTAGCATTCCACGATTTCGGGCTTCTCATTCTCGTTGTGCTTGCCATAGGTGTGCTTTGCCGATAGAAGGAGAACGGGTGCATTGCCTTTGTCAAAATAGGAGCATAGCACCTTTTGACCAGATACGAAATGCCGAGAGTCACCTTTCGTTCTTCCTTGAGAAGACTTCGCAGCGGGAGGAACCCCACGCCTGTTGCTGCGGATGGTTCCAACAACATTATAGTTTTGGCATCTGTGAGTCGATCGCACAGATTGACCGAGGTAAACCAATTGTCCATTGTAATATTTCTCCCGACACCCATGTATGCCTTGGACAGATGCATCACCACCGCTTCACTGATTGGACAGTCTCGCTCCGATTCCGGTAGGGTTTCTTTCCCAACATACCCAAGGCAGCGTAAAGGAAAGCTATTTTCAGCGTCCGTAATCCAAAAGATCTTTATACCAAACTTTCCAGGCTTACTTCGAAGGTATATACTGTTGAAAGCGAACACGACCATGAAACTCCACGAGCTGTTCATCAACACACAGAAGGGATCCCGGATCATAGTGACTTTCAAGTTTGAGTTCACTTGATCAACAACTTCACGGAAAGGAGCCAGTGGATCGGTGCGGTCACGTCTCATTTTGTTATCAAATCCAAGAGCAGCTTTGATCTGCTGGGATCGCTGGAAACTCATTGAAGCCCTAAATATCGGATTGCCATTTCTGAGATCCCAAAGCTCCCGAGTGTTACGGTGCCCAGCCTTCAACGCGCCAGCAATCAGATGCAGACCTACGAAGGCTTCAAATTCAGTCATTGATAATGGTCTCCATGGTGTAACATTTGCAAGAGCTAAATCACTTACCAGAAATCTCGGCAAGGGAGTCATATTCGGCGCTGCCTGCATCGTTGTCATTTATCTCAGCACTAGCTGCAACATCATCAGCTGAAATGGAGATGATTTCATTTAGAGTTACCGGCAAGTTGAATTTGCAGGGCTACATACGTGTATGTATAGCATAGCGATGTACACGTACATGTGTTCATGTATACATCTGTAGCATATTGCTATAATAATATGCAGTACAGTGTACATAGTCAGATGATAAGTTCAATGGGCAGTCCATAAATTTTGTATCCATAAATATCGGCTGGTTGTCTGCTGATAGGTCTAAATGTAGGCTACACGCATAGCCAATAGGCAATCACAACATGGGTGACATCGTTATCAACCTACATGTACATGTCGGCTACGGCTACTCTACGGCACAGAACTTTTCTGTAAAAGCAAAGATGCAACAACTTAATACACGTAGGCCTAAAATGAGTTGTGTAATAGACTATTGTCAATGAATCTGAGTGAATTGATCACTTTACAACGGGCTGCAGCAAGTACATAGTACAAGCTTGGTCCTTCTTCTGAAATCTCCATTAGTCTAGTCATACATGTATATCTGTGCCTAAACATAGCTCAAGATTCAAGCTCGTCATTTCAAAATAGTAACGAATGGCTCTACCGGTACTTCCACTTACAATCCTACATATAAGTACGTAAACAGTAGCTAATTCTAATCTCCCCATAAGTATTCACGTGTACTAGTATAAATTGCATTTCACCCTCCCACCATGAACAGACACTAAACAGCTCCTCGAACCCTCCCTCCCCCTCAAATCTGTTCACATAGATTGGCGTTCAACGATCCCTCACACTCAGCTTACTTGATATTTCAACAGGAAAATTGTCTTCTTCTTCATCAGCATCGTATTGTAGATTGATATTAGCAAATGCAATAGACCGGGCATTGCGGGGCGGTAGTTGACGTCTTTCATTAGAAGATGCCATTGACATTCCAATACATGAGTAGACAATCGCAGAATATTCCTTCGTGCATATAAGGGAAGAAAAATGAATTCATTCAATCGGACGATTTCGTGACTCCTATTGGTCCCTTGATTCCTTCTGACCAAATAGAAAAACAGATGGGCAATAAGCGCGCGCGTGTACTTGTGTGTGTGTGTGTGATTCTCTAGATGTTACCATGTGTTACCAAGCCGGTAATCCATGAGAAGCACACATGTTAGGTAGGCGATGCTGCGAACGATGCACAAACATTTGACCTTGATGAGTACCTTTACAAATACTGCAAGTACTTTGTAAGTACATTATGCTTTACAACAGTCGAGTCTAAGGTTTACAAAGTGAGAATGTAAGCAAGAAAAGTCACGAACTTCACTAGTAGCGCACACTGACAGAAAATAAGACCGTTATCAGACGAGAAGATAGCCATAGACACGACCGGCCATAGACAGAAGCCATTATGCCATAGACACGACCGGGTCTGGCCAGACCCGGGTTCATCATCTACCTAGTCATAGGCTCGATGTAGTAAAACAAACTATCGTGGACTCTAACAAAAGCTCTCAGATTGAGTACTCGAATAATGTAGAAAAGTCATGAAATTTCAGCCTCCTGTCGATTTTAGTTTCGGAGATATCTTGTATGAAAGATAGCCCGGGTCTGGCCAGACCCGGGTTCATCATTTAACCGTTAAACAATTAAATATCTTTGGCCATTACACTGTAAATCATTAAGTCTTATTTAAGTATGAACATGATATATAGCATGATGTAATATCAATATCAATGAAGGACGCGACACAAGGACAAATTCAGTGAGTCAGTGTGCAACTGGTAGTTGACGACACACGCTTAGATCTGAATAAGACTCTTTGTCTAGTCTTCCGAGCTGAGAGTGCATTTTCAACGGTGTGATGAATAGCGACTCTGTGAAAGCTAACCATGCTAATCAACACGGTTGTTCATTGTATTTACATCAAAACCAAAATCGTCATTCGGGCCGCTTCTGTCTTAGGTAGCTAGTGTGACGGTTTGCTGTGTTCCTGCATATCAAAGTGGGTACAGTGAAACAGTAAAGGATCCTGCAAACTAAACTGTGACATTTTGTCGATTTCCCCTTAATGAACCTAGGACATTAACTGAGAGCAAAAGCATCCTCTCCGACTGTGCTTTGAGTCCTGCCAACGTTTGTCATCTTCTCCGACTGTACTTTGAGTCTTTCGCACATGCTTTATTGATCCAAATGCACTGGTGTGTAATTGACAAGGTAGTTCTTAGATGGATGTGCATGTGATTGCATGTGATATAGTGTCCATGCAACTCATTAAAGGAGAATTCCACGCATTTTACAACATGGGCTGAAATGAAAGCTATTATCGAGTAGAACAATGAGTGGCGATTCGTTTTTGCGCTAGCGATGTTGTTAGCGCTAATAATAGCTTTAACTGGTGACGTGTGACGTCACTTCGCTGAACGGATGAACGCCTGCCGTAGATGCGACCAATGCAATGTCGAATCAAACAGAGAGTCGCGTGTAGGAGCCCACAATAACCTCACGATCATTTATCATTTTGGCGATGCCAAATTGCGCTGTATTCGGCTGCTCTACGGCTTCAGGAAAAGGAAAAAGACTGTTTACTTTTCCGAAAGACAAGCGCCTCCGAAAGAAATGGACCGATGCGTGCCGACGTAAAAACTTCAATCCGACATCTAATGCAGTGATTTGCAGTGACCATTTTTCAGAAGATTCGTTCGAAAAGACTCATTATCATCTTTTGAAACTAGAAGACAGGCCTAAATGCAAACGACCACTGAAATCAACAGCGATTCCCACCCACTCTTCATCTACCCATTTCAAGCCATTCAACTCCCAAACCAAAACCAAGATCTACCCGTCTTTCTCGGGAATGTGATTCCTCTTCTTCAACTGGTCATCAACTTATCACTAATCCTTCAAACTCTGAAATTTTTGATTCTGATAGATCTGACAAGTCGAACGATGATTTTGACCCCTACTCATCGGATGAAAACGATTATTCATATGACGCTGAGTTAGGTGTGACGGCTTGTACTTTGGCTAATGAAAGCTGTTATCTTGTCTACGATTCAAATTTGATGAATTTGTTTAAATGGTGTAACCAATGTGGTTCTCCATTAGAAAGCGGCGTAACCGAACGCCAAATAATCGGTTCCGTGGTGAAAGTTAAGACAAGTTGCATCCAAGGTCACGAGAATCTCTGGGAATCCCAAAGTAAATTACCCAATACCAATATATACTTAGGAAATATTGCCCTCCCAACTGCAACAATTCTGTCCGGTAATACATTTCAAACATTGTGTGAAATTGCTGAGACAATGAACTTGTCTGTTCCATCGAAGTCGTTATTCTATGAATCGCAAAGTAATTGGATTTCACCTACTGTGACGAAATGTTATCGAACTCAACTTGATGATGTGACGGCAGCAGTAAATTCGCATGGATCAGCAGTTTTAGTCGGTGATGGGAGGTAAGTTTTAGTTGGCGATGCTGTCTTTTTATCATCATAATCTGATCATAGGCATACCGTTAATTTAATAACCTGGATATTGCTAAAAATTCAATATTTATGCGGTTCAAATGCAATCCGTCGATTTTAAAGATTCAAAAACATAATGAAACCCTGATTTTGATCTTATTGTAAACGCGCCCCGCATGTAAAACGTAACTTGGCTTAAAAATATTCTAGTATTCAATCTTAAAAAAGAGTTACAGACGGAAACGGTAGCCGAAAATGAGATGAAAAATATATACACTAAATACAAAATTAGCAAAGGCCTAAATCAGGTAGGCTAAACTAGTAGTGTCACTATACGCCAGAACAACGTTACGGAATGCGTGGGCGTAGCTTCCGTTCCGGTGCATGGGTTTTGCGTGGGCGTGGGGCGGTTGGCTGAGTCAGCGGGGCGGTGGGGCTGAGTCACCGGGCCGGGCCATCGGGGCGGTGTGAGTGAGTCATCGGGGCGGGGCGCGCCCCGATGTCCGGAGTATATAGGAGAGGGAGCGGGTCCATGTGCCATTATAGCAGGATGCGTTGTGATTTCTGTGCACACGACTTCGCGTCGGCTGAGGAGTGTATTGCTCATGGCGAGTTCGAATCCGGCCGTCGGTATTGTGCTGAGTGTACGGTGTGGTATGCACGTGACCGAGAGCATGAATGTCCTTTCCTACGTCATTGGGACAATTGGGTGGAGTGTTATATCTGCGATGAGCGTATGACTGTGGAGGCGTTCTTCGAGAATGGGCGTACCGGTCGTCATGGATGTTATCAGTCTTGTCGTCTATGTGGAGCAGACTTTTTCCTGGAAGAGGGTGAGCATATCTGTCCCGTTCAAATGGCTGCGTTACTGCACCGTGTAGCCCCAACTGGGGGACAACAACAGCAGCAGCAGCGAGGAGGGATGCGTCAGGAGGAGCGTCAGGAAGAGGTGCGTCATCAAGGACGTTATCGTGGGCAGCGTCATGGGGATGTGCGTCGTTATTTCTTTAATGATGCCGGTATGGATGTGACCTTTACCCCGGCGGAAGAGACACGTGACATTGTCGGGTTTTTGGACAGCATGTACCAGCAATTGTACGATTTAATTGTGCTGGAGCATCAAGATTTTGAGGTGGTGGTGGTTTTTCAAATGGTGTGTTTATTTGAACGTGTGGTGGCACGGGATGAAGTGGAAGAAGTGGAATTACGCTCTCATCCTATTTATAGACGGGGTATTCAACACTTGAACTTTGATATGTGGTTTGAGGAAGTCAAACAAGAATGGATGAGTTGGTTGGAAAATGTGACGGCACAAAGTTCAGGCTTAGTGCTCCAACTCATTCGCCAATTGGAGGTGCGTTTGGGTCGTCATGAGATGGATCAACGTCGTGCAGGGAGACGCATTCCAGTGCCCAGAGAATTATGCTATTTGAAATGTGTGCGTCGATTCACCTATGATATGGAAGATGACAATTTATGTTTCTATGACGCCGTCCTCTACGCTCTCGCCTATCAAGATGGGTTGACAACCACAAAGTATTTAAAAACGTTTCGTGATATGAAGGTCAATGAGCGCTATCAATTGGACTTTAGTGGTATGGGTCAAGATGGATTCTACCCATTAAGATATTTAAAGCACTTTGAACAAGTGAACAATATTGCGTTACGCATTTATGTGCATAATGGTAAAGTGTTCAAAGGTACTCTCTACGACCATGATTGGCTGTGTAACAGTAGTACACGTATTGTCCATTTAATTCTACTAACCGACGTTGAAGATCGTCAGGAGGAGTATTTGGATTGCCATTTCATTCCCATCATTAAATTTGAAACATTTATCTACAGGGTCTATTATGTGAATCAATTGTCGGAGGGTTACCGTCGATATTTGTCATGTGAGTTATGCTTGGCCACCTTCGCCTTCAGTGGTGAGAATAAAGCCACACCAGCAGTGATTGAGGAGCGTGCTACACATCAACGGCAGTGTTGTGGTGTAAAGACACAGTTAGAGCATGGACCTCCTTCTATCGAATTGAAATTCCAGGATTTTGGGAAAATGACTCACCCGCTTTGTGTGGTCTATGCGGATATTGAGAGTATAATACACCCAATCACCAAAATCCATACACCAGCAGCAGTGGGATTCTATGTGAAGTGGGATGCAGCTCTCGGTATGGATAATGAGCCCGTCGTACAACATATAGGGGAAGAGTGTGTGACGGAGTTTTTGGATAGTATTGAATCTCTCATTTATCGACTCCATCATTTAATTGATAATCTCTCCCGCAAGGAGATGATCATGACATCCGCCGATTGGGAACATCATAGGACAACGGAGCATTGTAATGTGTGTAAACGGCATGTAGTAGAATTGAGTGATGATCACGTCAATGATCATCAGAAGATGGATCATACAAAGTGTCGCGATCATGACCATTTAACGGGTCAATATCTACAAGTGTTGTGTCTTTCGTGTAATATCCGCCGACGACAAGTGCGACGCCAGATCCCCATCTTCTTTCATAATTGGAAGGGGTATGATAGTCATCAGGTGATCCTATATGGTTTAGCACAACGGAATCCAGATCTGTGGTGGATCAACCCGTGCTATACGGGAGGTGATAAGACCATCGGTGTGACGGCGAGTTATCACGTGTATGGGAATTATAAAAACAATGTGAAAATTCTATTTCGCGACTCCTTTCAATTTCTATCATCATCACTTCATAAACTGTCACACACAGTGGATCATTTTCCAGTGTCGGAACAAGTATTACAGACTGTCTATCCCACCATTAATCATCAGGCAATACGTAAGGGAGTGTTTCCCTACACCTATTTCGATGACTGGGCACGTCTTGATGAAGACTGTCTTCCCCCTATTGAAAAGTTTTACAACGATTTGGTGGAGCAACCGTGCTCAGAAGAAGACTATGCTACAGCCCAACGCGCCTGGCGAGAGGTGGGATGCCGCACCTTTCGAGACTATGTTACATATTACTTGTTGGTGGATGTAGTACTACTGGTGGATATTTTTGAAAACTTTCGTACTAAAATGTATGACGTGGCGAAATTGGATCCAGTTCACTACTTTGGTCTCCCCGGTCTCACCTACTCCTTCTTCCTTCTCTATACAAATGTGTGTCTCGATCACGTGATGGACGTGGACATGTATAAGATGTTTGAGTCGGGTATACGAGGGGGAATGACATTTGTTAATAAACACCAAGCAGAGTATGTGGAGGCATCACCGGAGACAGAGGGTGTGTATTCCCATTTGTACTATGTGGACGCAAATAACCTCTACGGAACGGCCATGAGTGCCAAACTCCCCAAGGGGAACTTTATATGGATGCCCCCTCATTTATTGGAACAAGTGAATGATGATTGGATTCTAAACTATGACGTGGAGGGTTACCAAGGCTGCATCCTAACGGTTGATTTAGACTATCCATCCCATGTGCAGGATCGGAGTATGGATTTACCATTTGCACCCATGCAAGGTGAGACAGAGACATCCCAAATGAGTGGCTATATGCATATACTGTGGCGAAGTTTATATGAGAAGGACCTTCCGCGGAAAACATCGAGTAAACTGTTGATGACTCATAATCGTAAAGAGCACTATACAGTCCACATCTACGCGCTCCAATTTTACGTGCAACAGGGTATGCATGTGAGTAAGGTGTATCAAGGGATAACGTTTCACCAAGAAGCTTTTATTCAGCCATATATTGCCTACCATACTGCAGAGCGGGCGAAAAGTACAGATGCTATGGTGAAGAATATGCACAAGTTATGTGTCAACGCCCTATTTGGTAAGACCATGGAGGATGTACGGAAATATGGACGTACCAAGATGGTGCGTAGTAAACGGCTATTTTTGAAGTATATTCACCACCCCATGTGCCAAAATTTCTTTGGGATAGGTTCTTCAGCAATGATTGTCCACATCCGTCGCCGAAAAGTATGTCTAGACCGTGCCATTTATATTGGACAGGCTGTTCTCGACATTAGTAAAGTGCAAATGTACCGGTTGCAGATGCAGTGGCGCATGAACCAACATTGCCTATCCGTCGAAATCATCGGGGGAGATACTGACTCATTCTTTCTCCAGGTGGGGAGTAAAAGCGACCGGAATACGATTCTAGCTGAATTTCAATCACTTCCCAATACTGTGGATCCGGCAGCACGAGGAATTTTAGACACGTCCAATTATCCAACGACACATCCTCTCTATGACACGCATAATGCAAATCGATTAGGGTGCTTCAAGGATGAGACGCAAGGTCGTGTGATTATGGAGTTTATATGCCTCAGTCCAAAGTTGTACTCATATGTGTTAGAGGATGGGACTGGAGATTGTCGCGTGAAGGGGATTAAACAATATAAGAAGAGAGAGCTATCCCACGCAGTGTATAAAGCGGTGTACGAAGAGCAGAAAGCGCATGTGGTGAGTCAATTAAATTTGGAATCTCGGTATCATGTAATACGCACAACAATGCGTAAGAAGGTGGCTTTAACAGGGTGGGAGGATAAACGGTACTGGGTGTCAGCCAATGAAAGTCTCCCCTACGGTAATCATGCTATAATAGGGGCAGAGGTTGTGGATATGCTGTTAGATGGCATCGATGAAGAAGTCGATCATGTGCAATCGGATGGTGGAGATCCGGGCGTCAACTGATTTACCTTTGGAGAGGATCTATACAGTCTTGTGTTCACGTGGTTATACTCCTCTACGCTTTCGTCCAGCCAAACCAAAGCGTATTTATACGAAATGGTGGAATAGAATCCCGTTACAACTTTTCCCACGAGGTTGTATCCAAGTGATGGGCTATCACGAAATGGTAGTGTACGACCGTGTTTATGATAGTCTGAAAGTACTCTTGGTGGATGAACTACAACTACCCTTGACATTATCGACACCGCAAGTAAAATCTTGCACAGTATTATGTGACTGGCGCCGATATCGTACAGACATTGTCTTTTCAAAGATTCATTCATCGGCATCTATCATGAATGAACAGGAACTCTTTCCTGGGACTTTAGTGCAGTGGGGTGATCATTATCATTGTTCATTATTCACCAATGGAAAAGCGATTGTGACAGGTGTGTGTTCCATTGATGAAGTGGAGCATGTATTGAAAGGTATGATTTCCCAATTATAATACGTGATGAAAAACAAGAGCATGTGTTTTTACACTTATTTATTAGCAAGGAGGGATGATACAAGGCTTTTCATATACGCAGCAATATACCGATCATTGTAAGCAAGTTTTTGGGGATTCCTTGTCTCTTGGGATGTGATTTGATAAAAGGGGGTGAGGGTTTCCTGAAGGGAGGTGGTATGAGGGCGATGATTGAGATAATAGAGACAATAGCCACCACAGTAAGCCTTCTCACCCTGAATACAAGCATGGGATTGCTTGAGGGGGTATGGGCGCTTCTTCAACCATGTGTAGAGATGAGGATAAGTGTGTATGGGTTCACCATAAGAGTCAAAGAATTCACATACACCTTGATCCATATCCTGATAGTAGGCAAGCCAATGTTCCCCTTTCTTATGTCGGGGATCGGAATTGAGAATGCAGGAGAAGGAGGTGGTCTTGTGGGGTGCTTCATCTGCCGCAAAGACCCCCAAAAAGGGAATGTGGGAAGGTTGTAGGAATAAGGGGGCCATGGATCGACAACTACATTGTAGGAGACAAATGAGCTCATCATCACAACAGCATTGTAATTGATGACGTAGTTGTATATGATCCACAGACTTCATCACACTTTCCAATTGACCGGAAGAGAGCCATTCTACCATGGCTATGGACTTTAAACAGCTGGAGTTACGTAGTCGCTGGAAATAACAGAGGTGTTGGGTTTGATGACAAAGGATTCATCGACGAGGGAGAAGATGAGGAGATCCAGGGGGTCCCTCAATCCGGCCTCAAAACCAATTTCCAAGGAGAAGTTTAAATCGCCACGTGTCCTTTGCTGTTCAGATAGACGATGATCCAAGGTGATGTCAAAGGGGATGAGATAAAAGTACTTTTTAAAGGTATCCAAATCCATATGACAGGAAGAGTTCTTGCCATATATGTTAATGGCACGATTGAATTGTGTGTAGACTTCGCGTAGATGTTTACAATCAATAGCACCCCCAGTGATGGTCATACCATTCGACTTGAGTGTGAGGGAGGATAATTTATGCCGTTTGAACACCAGTTTACGATTCCCATAATTGAACCATTTGTTACTAGGGAGGAAGCCAAAGAAGATGAGCTTGGGTTGAATATTGAGTGCAAAGTTAGTCACTTCACGTTTCTGCCATCCGGAATTGAGATTAATGCGTTGAACGACAATCCCATTATATTTGTAGGCAATAGTCTCCTTCATCCGACGGGTAGCAATGGCCTTTTGAATGGTATCAGACGGGAGTAGCATTGGCATATGGAGTTTAAATGAATGAAACCATAAACGATAAGTATCCCCGGCATGAATAGCATCAAAGATGCGAAACATGTATTGTGGATGATTAACATGAAATTCCAAATCCAATTTCGTACCAGGAGGAAGCGCTTTATTTTGTTGGAATAAGTTGCAATGAATGGGGAAATCATATTGACGTTTATAATTACCCTTCTGCCATAATTTGAGCTCCATTTGATTAATCAAATTCGCTTCCTCATCAAATTTGGAGTAGGTGTCCGTTAGGTTTCCGTTAGCGGGATAGGCTCCACCAGCCCCCGCAGCGGGTAAGGTACGTACAAGTGATGTGGTAGGGGTTTGAAATCCTTGTGTTACTATATGAGTACCTTTGGCAGTAGCATCATATTGCAACATGTTGATGAGATAGGCTTGTAAAAAGTACATCCCACTTCCACCTTCCACCACTTGTTCATTGACGGTAATCTTGACGTCACGAAACATACTGTGAGCGGAATTGTTAATGAGGATCGCCTTGGCCGTATCTTTGAGGGTAGTCCACACACCACCTGCCCCCAATTTCTGAATGGAGACCTCTACACTGCAATAGGCATTGGATACATCCATCCAAAACCGATCTGACGGATTAATGGTGAAATGAACGACATCACATGCATCGAGGGCATTGATGGGATAAACGAGTTGCGTATACACGGAACGACTTGAAACATCCACCGCATCTTTGGCAAAGATACTGTAGCGACTATCCAATTCAGAGGGGTAGGCATCCGTCATGATTAGGGATGTAATGGTTGATGAATTACTTAAAATAAACGTTGTCCACCAGTAAGACGACGATAGTAGGGTAGGTGACGCACACCGCGATAGCCTGTCGATGTGATGGCCCCTGTACTATCATCCACAGGCGTGGTTCGTTGACGTTTAGCAAGGGGGATTTCCCCTACTTCCTCTAGAGCACGTTTTCGGGAGCGTACTGCTTTCCCAATGGCTTCAACACCATTCCTGGCAGTGCGTGGTGTATTGACGAGTTGACTCACAGCATTAACAC
This sequence comes from Prostheceraeus crozeri, assembly GCA_907163375.1. Classification (NCBI taxonomy): domain Eukaryota; kingdom Metazoa; phylum Platyhelminthes; order Polycladida; family Euryleptidae; genus Prostheceraeus; species Prostheceraeus crozeri. Next base: position 67,078 of record CAJQUW010010209.1, read on the forward strand.
CGGAGGAGGCGAGTGATTGTGCCGCACGTTTCACATTACGCGCCGTAAGTTGACCTTTCACACCCTTTACAAGACGATTCTTTAATCGACCTAGACCTTGTGTGATGGTATTGGAAAGGGAGGAATGAGGAGTGCGCTTGCTAGGGCGTCGTTTGATGGGAGCACGTTTGATGGGGGCTCGTTTGATGGAGGCTCGTTTGATGGGGGCGCGTTTGATGGGGGCGCGTTTGATGGGGGCTCGTTTTGTGGGAGACCGCCGTATAGAGGTTTTTAGTCCATGTCGGGGGATGCGTGGCATGCGGATTCGTGGCATGCGAAATCCACCGGTTTGTTCACCACCACCCGATTGACCCAAAATGTGTGCACTGGGGACGGTGGGGGACCCCCCTCCAATGAGTTGGAGTCCCCCAGATTTTGTGCGATCAAATTGGAATGGGGAATCCCCCAATGGACGTTGGAAGAGGTGGGCCAAGTTGAAGGAGGTTGGAGAGTACAAGTTACTTAAACACGGCGTCGTAAATGTAGTTTGAGGTAGGTTCGTCCACCGTGAAAAGGGACTATACGCCCATCATCTGAATGGATAGTGAAATGTAGACGATTCAAGTCATGCACGGCAAGGGGGAGATAGTCTACATGATTGAATTCATGATGAATCGCCGCTCCATAAGGAAGTGTTTCATAGGGATAACACGTAGTATATGGGTTTTCATACCACCGACATAGGTAGTGGAAATCAGGTTGGAGTAGAGGAGGAGATTATAAATGTAAGCGTGCATGTTGACGGGGGTAGTACATTGAATGGAGGAATCTATCCGAGGGGTGGGAAGTCCGAGAATATCTTGTAGGAGAGGGTCCATGGTAAGAGATATACCAGGGGTAAGGTGTAGTTGGGTGAAGGTGGAGTCACCAATGGTGATGTAGGAAAACTTCACCCAGGATGAGTCAGCGGAATTGAGGGTGTAGAACAATGAAGCAATGTCATAGATACCATTTTGTAAACGAAATGATTTGATGGGTTTTACGGTACGCATATCAATGGTGGACGATACATCCATAGGAGTGGCATCTTCAGATGAGTTATCCATCAGTGAATCATCCACGAGTGAGTCATTGAAGGGGTGGGGTGCGTCATCGAATGAGGAACCAGTTTCATACGCGGAGATAATATCTTGTAGGACTGTGTCATCCACATCAGATCGAAGAGAGATGGGTTTGGGGAAAATGAAATTCACTGGTTTTCGCGTATTGCATTGATTTAAGAGGACATAACAATCAAATCCTTTATTTCGCCATGTGAGACGCCGCTCTTCTATGGTATAATTGGAACTGTTTCGTGCTTGAGCTGTAGCAGGACTGAGATAAGTGGTGGAGGTTGTTATGGTACCTGTAGTGATATATGACACACCACTATACCCGAATAGATCAATGGCAGTGCTTGTGTCTGGACCTATAAATAGATCAGATGAAAGATCTGTATTTACAAGGAGTTCATGGGGGTTGGTATCAAATTTTTGGAAACGATTGAGAAGATGTGTTCCACCACGAGTACTACGTTGTTCCACTTCGAAATTGTCCATGTCAAAGGCCTCCGATAACTGGGGAAAGTAAATACCCAACAGTTGACTATTGGAGCTAAAGGACCGTAGAGTGATACGCCCCTGTCGTTTCATGAATTTGTTGTACGTCTCAAAGGTACCTTTTCGAACACACAATTCCTTGTAACGAGGATGTAGATTGTGATAGGGGATGTGGAAATAATAATCCGTTTTGGTGGTTGTACCATCTTTGCTAATGTCTTCATCAAAATATAATTCACCATTTTGTAGAGTACCATTTCGATCCATCATTTGAGGTAATCCATACAGGGTTAACTGTGTACATAATTCTTTGAATTGGTCACGAAGAGTACCAGCACCAATTCGGATCTTGGCGACACGGGTACGATAGAGGGGGATGGGGGTGATGACAAAATCAGAAGCTTTAAATGCAGATTGTTCACAAGGGTGGTAGAATCCACGATAACGACGGAGTGGATGTAATTTTCGGGTGTATGTCTTTTTGGGGTCATATTCTTTAGCAATAGTTTGGTGTTTGGTGATGATGGGATGAAGATTGCGATTATTCGTGTAATTGACGTATTCATAATTTGCACCAGCATGTACAATCATGTTAATTTCCTCCTGTGTGATGTTTTTCATTGTATAATCAATGGGGGTGGAATCCACATGTGGCGTACCCGTGGGGCGAGAGTAAAGAGCACTGGGATAATAGTCATGCTTGACATCACCCCCCAATTCTAAATCAATGGGGGTGGTTTGAAATATGAATCCACATGGAGCCCCCAATAATGATTGCATAGGTCCATTCAAGATAAGGGCATGATTGAGGTATGTATAATCTTTGGTAAGTGTATGCCAGGGGGTAGGATTGTTGCATATGGCGGTGAGCATTTGTTGTAGTGCACTCGCTGAGCTGTCGGAATGAAATCGCGCCGGCATCATTGTCTTTAAGATAGTGGGTTTTTCGAGGACCCATTTATCAAATGTATGTGGAGAAAAGACTTCTGACGTGTTTTTCGCCTCTTGAAAATTATGTAGGAGGGGTGAAATATAGGTAAATGGTTTATTGTATACATCACGCCATGCATTGGGGACTTTACGCATGGATTGAAGAACACCACTTACACGATGAAGATTGTAGAAACATAACCCTTCTCGATTCTGTTTAATGCGATGAGCCAATTGTTCCAGTAGGAGGGGTGTGACATTGATGAAGTTTCCATGTTTACCAACAGTCCAATTCTTTATGCGAAGATCACCCGTAGAGGTTGGAAAACTCCGAATGAGTGTACTGGTGCGATTATTTTCATTGGTAAAGGTGTCTGCCAAAAAATTGTCATTCACCGTTTTTAAGGAATAGGCCCATGTCTTGGGTGGACTATCCAAGTGAATGAGTAGTTCGTTACTGTTATTATAGTCCACCACTTTAGGATGATATTTATTCTTGGCTTTGGGATCAAAGAAAGGTACCAATTTATTCAGATAAAGGAGATAGGGGGATGGATCAAAACAGAGTCGTTTTATATGAGCCACTTGTGGTGTCATAGGTGAATGGGGGCCATGTCCATCCTTTTTAAAAGTAATGGCGTGAATGGTGAGTTTAGGGGTGAGTGGATATTCACAGTAAAAGATGGGTAATTGAGTTTTGTAACGTATCCCCATTCTGGATTGTAGCTTTTTGGCTTCTGCGATGTTGTGATACATGGTATCTAAAATACCAATGGGAATCTCGCTTTGAGTGAGGGTAGCCGTTTTTAATTGCACTTTTTTAGCACCACCACCCCCTATCCCAGGTGGACCACGTTTTCCCATGGGGCCCTGTTTTCCTTCAGGACCTACAGGTCCTATGGGACCTGGGACCTGGGGGACCTGGGGGACCTTGCACTCCCTGTTTTCCAGGGGAGCCTGTTGGACCTTCCACACCACGAATACCAGGTAGACCTGTCACACCTTGGGCACCACGTTTCCCAGGGGGTCCATGTGGACCGATGTCACCTTTAACTCCTTGTGGACCTCGTTCTCCTTGTGGACCTCGTTCTCCTTGTAGACCACGGGAACCCCGTTCACCTTGTACACCACGGGCACCTTGTGGACCCCGTTCACCTTGTACACCGCGTTCACCATCTCTCCCTGGGGGACCTGGAGGTCCCTGTGGACCTTTATCACCTTTATCACCTTTATCACCTTTATCACCTTTATCACCTTTATCACCTTTATCACCTTTATCACCTTGAGGTCCACGTTCACCTTGAGGTCCACGTTCACCATCCCGTCCATGACGCCCATCTTTACCATCCCTTCCATGTTGTAGATTGGAAGTGGTTATACTTTTACCAGGATCACCTTTATCACCTTTGTCACCTTTGTTACCTTTGTCACCGTGTAGACCTTTACTTCCCGTGTCACCTTTGTCACCTTTATCTCCTTTATCTCCTTTATCTCCTTTATCTCCTTTATCTCCTTTATCTCCTTTGTCACCTTTCTCACCACGAGGACCGGGATCCCCCTTGTCACCTTTACCCCCTTTGTCACCTTTATCACCTTTATCACCTTTATCACCTTTGTCACCTTTATCACCACGGGGGCCGGGATCCCCTTTCTCACCACGGGGGCCGGGATCCCCTTTCTCACCCTTATCCCCCTTCTCACCCCGAGGACCAGGATCACCTGGGGGTCCTTGAGGTCCTATACGCAATTGAATACCACCGTGGGTAGAGGGGCGTTTGGCGGGTAATTTCCGTTTTAGAAGGGTACCAGCTGTGCTTTGGGGGTCAGATGTGTTAAGAGGACCCATTGAAAACGACAAATCAGTTGGAATAGTCTTCAATGTATTTTGAATACTGATCTCCTTTACATCCACTTCCCATTTATCACCATAGGGAATAGTGATATTGGGGAGTAGTTCATTGGTAAAATCAGAGGAAGAGTTGGTTGGAAACCGTTCTGGTTGGGCATTGCTGAAGACGTGAATCACCAAGTCGGTATTGTTTGTGTACATCCCCATAGGGCTTCAGGAGCTGAATCATTACTTAAAACACTTATGATGAGGAACGTGGGCGGAAATGTAGTTTCAAAAAGGAACGTCCATACTTCATTGGAATGTAGTCACCATCATCACCACGGATTTCCACTTCAATTTGATTAATGATACGACTACTCAAGGGATAGTATTCCACAGCAGGGATCTCCACATTAATCATTTTACCATAATGCGCCGTGTGTTCAATGGGGATCATTTTTAACAAGCGTGCATGCGTATCACCAATAGCACTAGCAGCTACAATATCACAGTAAATAATAATGTTGTAGGTATTAGGTACAATACCAACAGGATAGGTGGTTTGAAAATCAGAATGGGGTCCGAAATATGTACGGGTCAGGTTGAGAATGTGACCCATAGACTCCCCAAAATCAATGTAAGTATTCATACCCGTATGAATGGAAAGGAAATGTTCCGGAGAGAGGGATAAACGAATATCCTTCCAATGGGATAGGGCACTTTGCATGTAATTGATGAGACCCATGATGGTATAGGCTCCTTTAGGAATGAGGATGGTTTGAAATGGAAAGGAGAATTGCATTCCCTCCGATCGAATAAGACTATCATCCAACGGTTTTAACACTGAACGATACATGTGAAAGACGGGGCGATTATTAAAGTCCATGGTGAGTGTCACAGTCTTGAGAGGTTTCTTGGCACGTGGACGAATGCGTAGGATCATCCCCTCTGTTAAATAAAACATATTGCGTTGATAGGTGTAGAGTCCATGGGTGAGACTACCTTTAATACCGTGGGCATTTAAACCATCGTGGGAAGACCACCCAATGGCTTCAAAGGCTGGGGAAAGCTTTTCATGAGTGAGTTCTTGAGGGTTAGATGTGAATTTCGACACGAAACGTGTCACTTCATAATCGGATGTGCGGTAGGCGTGTGCACCAAAGAGAGACAGTTGAAGACATTGATTCCCAGTCGTGGCTTTCATCCATGTTTGTGTTTCGGTGGGTTTAAAGTAGCGTTGTTCCTCTTCCTTCTTCCATGGATAGAGTGTCATGGGTAAGGATGAGTAATCAGTGTAGGTGGGTGGTAGGCTATAATCCCATAGGGCATTGATGTGAAGAATCATACCATCCATAAAGGTGGTGGGGTAGGGTGCATGATATTCCATACTGTGTTTGAATAGGCGTGACGTCAGTTCCGACAAATGTAATTTCGAAGAGGGTGGCATTTGAAAGTGTAGCCGATAAAAGATGGTTGAGGAGGAGTATTGTATCCAGAACATACGATTATTCGGCATACCTTTATGAATGGCATGAATCAATGTTTGAAGTGTATACATGCCTTTGGGGACAGAGTAGATAATGGGGGAAGGTATGACGGTATCCGTATGAAAATAGACCAGACGTAATGGTTTCGGGAGATGAATCATGGTCATGGTTGTATAATTGGGAATGCGTTGACATAGTTGCCACTGATGACTCATTTCTTTAGGTGTTGGGGATTGATGAAGAATATCCGTGGCCATATAAAACGGTGTAATGGGAATAGGAATGAATATGGAGAGGTCTTGTGTGGCAAATTGAGGATCCAGGATGGGTGTTGTCATCAGGACGTGAGAGGACCACGCTTTGGTCGTGTGATGATGGACTGCACTCACTTCATAGGTGCTACACGTCACTGGGTGGAGGGGTTGAAAGTCACTCTCTTCCCTTTTCCAATAAATGGATTGACGATGAGAGAGAGTAATGTGTGAATGTTGGAATTTCTTGATGTTACTCTTCACCCCCAGAGTTTTATGATACACATCCGTATTGTACTTGGCCACCAGAGGGGTAGGCACCCCCTTCTCTTGCCATAAGCCAGTGATGACGGTGCGATTCAACAGTTTAGCGATATGCGCTCCATCCTCAAATTGAATGAAGAGAGGGTAATAGTTCACTTGACCTTCCCATCGCACATTCAATGAAAGTGTGATTCCACCTTGACAGGGTTGCCATTCATACGGAAAGGATGGGGTCACAGAGGAGGACTGTGGAAAGCGGTAGATGGGGGATGTGAGAGATAAGTGTAGGGTGGGGTGATGAAATACACGTTTCAAGTACTGAGGGAGAGTATAGAAACCACGGGGGATGGAGAGACTGTGTGTGGTATAGAACCCCAATACGGCAAAGAAGCCGATGACGACACGTTCCGGTTCTTTCACGTGAATGAGGAGTGAGTCACACGTTGCCAATTGTTCCAAGTCATGTGTCCATTGTGTAAAACGGTCCTTGGGTAGGGAATCCAAGGTGTAGGCGGTAAGAATCGATTCAAGGAATTCCAAGTAGATGGGTAAGGGTCGAATACGACGGAAATTGAAATGGGTAAAGAGTCGATCTTGATACGCGTGGGAGTGGATGGGAGAATGGTATCCAATTCATACATAATATCCATGTCTGAGGGGAGAGTGGTGTGAGGTATAGAGTCAAGGGTGAATAAGGCTCGCGTCGATTCCACCAGAGCACCATGGTCTTGATTGGAGCGGATTGTACTCACATTATACGTACGGCGACTATCCTCACGGAGAAGAGGTGGGAGTTTTTTCATCAAGGTGTCTATATACATTTTCAAATGGCCCACACTATTCACCTTGGCATTTAATGTATTGGGAGTGGTAAAGTTGGGGAGAATACTTGTGTATTGATTGTGCACGTGTTGACCATCTTCTCGTGTAAAGTCTAGCGTACGTGGAAGATTCATCCATGCCGATAGGGATAATTGATTCCCCAACTTGCGTTGATATTTGCGTAAAGAGGTCATGAGTTCACGCAAATAATGGAGCTTCATATCGTAGTGAAACGTACTTGTTTAGCTTTGTCAGTGATGAGGTGACCTGCTCATAAGCCCATAAAACACCAATGAATCATTTGTTTAATCCATGGACGATGAACTATATCATTGGGTAGGGTTAAATGGAGGGCATCCGCGAGATTGGCTAGTAATACCAAATTCCTTGGTGTAGAGACGTATCAAGTATTAATGTCGCGATAGATTTTATCTTCACCATACTGGGGGCCGGGAACACGTAGGAATTTAGGGAGAAAGACCGTCTCCAAGGGATAGCACCCATACAGATCCAATGGAGTAACCACTTCCACGTCACATTCACGACAGAGACTACTCAACAATTGATAATCCATCGCCATTAGACTGGTATTTCGAGGGTAGGCCACTTGAATAGAATCTCCTCCTCCGTATGTTGAAGGAGGTTTCCCACATCGGACCACACCATCCATTTCAAAAGATCATCTAAAGGCATTGTCTCTTGTGCATATTCCCGATGGAATTGTTTGGAGAAGAGCAGCGATGTAAGGGAATCACACTAAACCAAAAGTCTTCATACGAGCCGGTCGTGTGATTAATGAACATCCTTGCGATGAGTAGCTACACGTGTTTGTATACGGGTTGTTTGTAGTGGAGATAGGTGATAGACTGTATGAGGGAGGAACCATGCCATGGCTAAGGCAGGGGAGAGTACTAGCACGTAATGAAACACGGTATATTCTTTCACTTGATAGAGAGAGATGGGTGGCCACTTCAATAGTGTACACACCCGCTTCGGTAAATCCATCCCACCCATGTACAGGAGGTGAGGATTCCGTCTTGATGGTAAACATTTGGGTTTGTACGCGATTGACATAGGTTTTAAACGCATCAATGGGGGGTATGTGTAACCATTCGTCTTTGGATGTATACAGGGGATGACGTATGACTTTATCTGCACCTTCCATATTATAATAGGGGAGAAATGTATGCATGGTGGAATGTTGTCCCACATCAGATGTTTTCCCCACGGTGATGGAATGCGTTTCCGTAATGGTATCAATTGTATTGACATAGCCTAATCCTTGTACAACCTACTTCCATTGAGACATGGTGAAAGAGAAAAGGGCACATTGTAGTGAGTAAAATAATGGTTGGCTTTATTGTTGAATGAATCATTGTGTACATTGCTGAGTAATAGGATGGAAAAGTCCTGTTTCTTCTCCCCCATCGTCTATGCGTTAATATTGACGATGGTTACCTATAGGTACGATATCGGACGTCCTTCACCCATGAATTCATCGACTTGGGATACCCTTGCCAATGTACGAGTAATTCACGTTGTCCATGCCGTTGGCGTTTATCCAGGACGTCATCCACTTGATAGATTTCTACATCACGTTGTACAACTTGTAATTCATGCGCATAAAAGGCTCCACGGATAGGGTCACCCATCAAATCCACCAAGGTGTACATGCGTGTTCCATGGGGGTCTTCCCGAATGCTCTTGATACGAAACTCTTCTGTTGACCAATTCGCTTCATACCCCCGTCCAAACGTTCCTTTATCCCGTGAAATGCGCACACGTGCCCCCACTTTTAAAAGGGGAATGATACGTTGCCGCTTCTTCTTCTTCAATTGGGGATAGTTTTGGAGATGACGTTTATGTTGATGAGCTAGAATGGAGCCAATATCCTCCTTGGTCACGTCATTGGGGATAGCGTGTGTCGTGGAGTGTCGGGTATTGTTATACGCCAGCATAATGTCTGGGAGGAAATCAATCCAGTTTCTGAGCATTGGTTGCGTAAAGATACGTTCCAATTTCTCTTTAATGGTACGGTTCAAGCGCTCCACATGAGCGCATTTGTAAGGGCTATAAATAGAAAAGTGTTCAATATGATCCTTCTTGAGGACATTGGCCACTTTGGAATTATAGAATTCACGCTTGATCCGTTTGTAGACGCATAGGGGGAGGAATGGTTTTGAAACACTTGTTCGAGAATAGAAGCCACTTCCTCTGCACTTTTGGTTTTGAGAGGGAAGGCCCAAGCTTTGCGTGAGAATATGTCCATGAGCATGAGAATGTATTTATAGCCACGATTGGACTTGGCATATTTTTGATAGTCCACAATGTCCGCTTGGAATTGGATTTGGGGGCCACTCACACGATAGGGTTGGAGAGGGTGGGGGCGTTGTTTCTTGCGGTGGAGAGTGTAGGTGGGTTGGGATTGGAGCCATTGACGTACTCGTGCGCGACTGATTCCGGACGCAGCAGCTAAAGAAGCGACGGAGCCGTACCCCGCAGGATGTTGGGCGTCGTAATAAATGTCCTTGAGACGATCCATCCACAACATCCGATGTTTTCCATCTACTTGGTTGGACATGTTGTTTCAATGTGCGATGCACAGCAGGTCAAGGTCACAACAATATGTTGATCTCCACCACCCCTCCACTGCAAGACGTGCACAACGTTGTAGCCATGTGGGGGCTGCCATGGTTTACATGCCACACGTGTTCCATCCTCTACCTAATAATAATATTGGTTCTCGTCGAGGAGGGGGCGCCTATTCTCCTTATCCTCCATGCGTGTCACGGCGCGTGTACGCGTCGTGCCACGTTGGTGTCCTCGACTGGAGGTTCCTCGACTGGAGGTTCCTCGACTGGAGGTTCCTCGACTGGAGGTTCCTCGACTAGCGGTAGCTCCTCGACTGGCGGTAGCGCCTCGACTGAGCCGTTTCGGAGAGTGGGGGACTGTAGGAGAAGGAGGGTGTGTCGGGGGAAGTGGTGGAGGGTTGAAGGCACTTGGTTCCGGCATCAATGGACTCGTTCCAAACAATTTGTGACGTAGTTTCTGCATAAGGATCATGCGCGCATGCCAGTTGCGGATCCGCTTCCTGGTAGGTTTCATGCGAATGAGATCACGTGCCACTTCACGCGCATACTCGGGATAGGGTTGGAGCATCCCCTGGATGCGTTCATTCTCCAACGTGTGCTGCAGCAGGGCTGAGGTCCCATCCCCACCGACTTGGCCACCGACTTGACCACCGACTTGACCACCAACTTGACCACCAACTTGACCACCTCCTTGTTCTTTCACCTTGTCTTCACATGCTTTCAGCTGTGCCGGTGTCACAACCATCATTTTACTAAAGTCCATTTTGGAATGATGAGTGTGTTTGGTTAACTTAAATACAATCATGGGTGGCTCAAACAATTGTGTACGAAAACGGTATTCTAGTGGTGTCGCTGGTGTGAAATCAATAAAGAGATAGGCATACACGCCATAGTCATGTAGGATACTGGTGAGCATGTTATGAATGACGTGAGTATTCCCTTTAGGGAGCATGCGAGAGAGGAATTGGCTCGTTTGTTGGAGATTTCGTGGATTGGGGAAGAGGACCATATAATGCACATTGTTATTACGCATCCGTTGTTCTTTATCCCCATAGAGATACTGTGTGATTTGAATGGCAAAGAAGCCTTTATGATGTGATCCGCGTAGGAACAAGGTGGTAATGTCTTCACTTTTCGCACTTTCCTGTTGTAAGTCATCGAGAATGACAATATCATGCTCCCCCACCTGATCTAGATCGTCATGTGTGGGTAAACCATATTTTAACTGAATCTCCAAAGTTTCGGAGCAACCTTGTCCTCCATCCAGGATATGAGACATGCGAATTGATCACGTGTCGTTTCCGCCGGGCACATTAGTGTCTTCATCCACTCCTTGCCCATATCAATATTGACTTGGAGTTTCTTACGCATCTTACGTTTCTTGCTCGGGGGCTCCTCCACCTTCTCGCCTTGATCCTCCCCTTGGTCCTTGACTGGGTCCTTGGCTGGGTCCTTGACTGGGTCCTTGACTGGGTCCTTGACGGGGTCCTCCTGTTGTTGCTTCTCCGCAGCCATGGTGAGGGAGCACATTTCCTCTTCCTCCTCCGTCGTCAAGTCATCCATGTGTAATTGGACTTGGTGGAACAGGACCTGCTTTACACTGCAGCAGAGTCGGAAATGGTGTTTCTCATCATCACGGTACACTCCCGTGACTTGGAATGTACAGCTCAGACGGATCACTCTCTCCTTGTCCTTGTATGCGCCATCCGTATGTGTGAGGTCCTTCCATATTTCATTGAGTGCAAACAAGGATTTGGACTCAATATGGCGTTCACCCATTGTAAAGATGGGTGTAATTGTCGTATGTGGGGGTTGGCACAGTTTGACGTAGATGCCTTTATTGGCTTCCTTGGTGAGACCATCCTTGAGAATTGACTGCACGTGATAATGGGACCATGTGCTCTGACTCACCAAGTCTTGTACGAGCGACTCCAATGTCTGAATATCGTCCGACACATTGGGGGATAGACGGATACGTGTATCGAAGGCACCTTTGGCAAAGTCACTTTCACGAATGAGTCCATACCACGTTGAACTCCCGCTGTTGAAGAGAATACGGGCCTCCTTCACCTTATCTTCCCAATGCACGAATTCACGGGGCCACCACTCGTAGTTCTCAACACGTAGGGCGTGGAATTTAGGAATGTCTTGACTGGGCTGGGCTAGTTTCAGCATGGTGATTGGTAAATGGCGTAGATTGGTATAGGGGCGTTCATACCAGTCCATAGTCCGTGTCGCATACAATGAGGATTTAAACATACCCTTGACGGAATCATTCACAACCACAGGGAGTTGAAGTCTCTTCTTCTTCGTCTTCTTACTCTTCGACGTCGACACTTGTGTAGCGGACGGCTCCGTGACGATGACACGTGTACGCTTCATGATTGAAATGATTCTCTCCTCTCATTCCCCATATATATACTCTTAGACATTCGCATCTTGTGCATATCGTATACCATGCATTGTTCCTTTTCTCTTGTGCTTCCGTACTTTCCACCCACACAGTCCCATATTGAGCACAAAAATGATAATGACTAAGATTTGTATTACCAAGCTCATCCATGCATCCGGTGTTTCTAACCTATCAAACATGGCATGATTGGGGATATTGAGGGTGCAGGGTGTGGCATTGAATAATCGATGATGGTAGAGGTGTTGTTCAGTGCGCTTAATCACGTGCATGGTGGGTGGTGTACTCATCATAATGAGGATGGTCACGATGACACACCATTTTATAGAGGGCTTTATTCATCTATATGATGCTCACTTTGGATATCTGTCATGTCAAAGACAGATGGATTATCATGAAAAGCAATACCATAGGCTTGAACAAAAGGTATTTGTTTCTTTTGAAAGCGGCGTTTCTTTTTGAGAAATCCATAATAATCCACTGGGGGTTTCACAAACTTGCGGAGAATGGGTCCATACACTTTGAAGAATTCTTGTTGCACCGGTGTCAAGGTCTTTCTTTCCCCTTGTTGCATTTTAGCCATGAGTTTGCGTAAGTCTTCCACATAGGTTTTAGGGAGTTGATTCACTCGATGGTTAATTGTACGTTTAAAGCAGCCCACACCTTTCTTGATCTTCCCCAACGTATCTGCAAACACTCCCCGTCGTGCTACACAGTCTTGACACATGATGTCTTCACACAGGTTATCCCCTTATTTTACCTAGTGATTGCCACGTAGTAGGTCGGCTAGATTTTCCCGTTCCGCTACCTGTGCAGCATTTTCATGGACCAAATGGGCGATAAATCGCTCCTTTGTCAGCAACATTTGCACTAACCGCTCCATGGCCCCATCTGTATACACCCCATTCCCATCCACTCGATCGGGATGTTGTGCCACTGTTTGAAACTGCTCTTCTAATTGATGAAGGATCCGACGCCGATGCATTAAACGTTCCTCTTGTAGATTAATGGATTCTTGTAGTAAATTCACAATCACTGTATTCTTTAACCCATTCATATCTGTCACATAACCTTGCTCATTTTCCAACACGGGTGGAAAGACTTGATACTCATGACGTCGTGTCTCTGTCGGAACACCCTGTCCTTCAGTCTGTACACCCTGACTCACGCTTTTCAACTCCGTCTGTACACCCTGACTCATGCCTTTCAACTCCGTCTGCAAAGCCTGACTCACATCTCTCGGCTCCGTCTGGACTTGTTGTTCTACCACTTCTGTAATGACAGGTGGTTGTGGTGGTGGTGTTATACCAATAACGTGATTATTGGCAACCTCATTATAGGAATCCACATAGGCGTTTTGAATGGCTTCAGCCATTGGATTGGGTAGGACATTGTATAAGAGGGATGCTTCAATTCTATCTGGAGGAATAGCGTCATTCCATAAATAGGGTGCATATTCTGGTGAAGGACTGTCATGTGGTGGGGGTGTGGCCAGAGAATCCTCAGGTAATTGATTTTCGTAATGGGGTGTACTCAACGTCATCATGGTGGGGGGTCCATCCATGGTCACGGCTAATTCCATAACATCTGGTGGAATGTTTTCCTGTGTCATTAATTCTGTGCGATTCACCCCATCGTCAGGCATTCCCTCTAATAGTTCTTGAATCAAGGCATTCATTTCCTCTTCATCAACCGTTGATGTGTTGACTGGTACCATGGGTGGTGGTGGTGGTGGTGGTGGTGGTACCACTGGGGATGTATCTTCATCCAAATCCACTCTATGTGTGGGTAATGGAAGGTTGTGTTTAAAGAGCTCCTTGATTTTTAGACGGCGTGCATCTGATAATTTCTTCTTTTTGCATGCATGATGTACATGTTGGTAGACAAAACGATTTAATTCTTCCTGTGTGGCCCCTTTGGGTAGACTCACTAGACATTTTGGACAGACGTGTTTATACCGCTCCAACACCCCTCCTTCATGTGACAGTTGAATAGCGTTACGAATCTTCTTATGTGCACCTCGAATGTGTTCATTCATGCGATGGGTACGAAAGGGTAATTTACAAAACATACACAACGCCATACGCATACATCGTCGTGCCTTCTTCTCTGGACTCTCACTTTCACCACCTTCCATGCCTACTCCTCTGTTTTAGTCTTTCATTACGTAGAATCATATACATTGTCTTTCGCGGACGTCGTCCTCGACACACTCTATAATATCGCTGTTGGCGTTTATTCCTAAACGCGTAGCACTGTAACGTGACCATTCTATTAACTCTTCTTCTTCATCTCATCCTCTTTACTTAACCTACTTTCCATAGGTAGTGTCAACTTATGACGATGTTGTATAATCATTTCTTTGATACTCCTGCAGAGTTGTATTAGAATGGTTAAGAGACTCACAATCCAAATCGACATGTGGATCGATATTTATCCAACACAAGATTAAGATGGAAGCTACCATAAAGTAAATCATTGAACCCCATTCCTCCCTTTCGCATCTACTTAAAACCAACAGTGACGTTTTTACAGTGTATTCTTACAGCAGAAAAGACACATTACAGAGATACGTGAGACCATACGTCATCATGAAATTGATGCCAAGGTTGGCGATTCACTAGCACATATTGGCCATTAAAGGATTGGCAATTGTCTTTGGAGACCGTAAAATAGGCCAAGAGGATTTCCACACAGTCTGCCAGAGAACAATGGTAACCATGTGCCCATCGATATCTCTGGCATTCAGTCTTGTTGGGGGGATCCTGACGCGGTCGATATAATCGATGAACGCGTTGAGGACAAATCACTTTATTGTCTCCAATGGCCATCTCCCCATTGCGCACACGTAATGCTGCCAAATGACTCGGCTCCTGTGCCCGTTGTGCCCATTCCTTCAACTTGACATCTTTCACCTGTATATGTTCGCATATCACTGCCTGTACAAAGCGTAATTCCCGATTCGAAGGTCCCGCCATTAACACTTCATGCACGAGACCAAATCGACGTTGTTGTGTGTGAATGAAGCACTTCAGCAACCTTTGTGCATCCTCATATGTGTAACCATACTGGCGTCGCACTTCCAGACCGATACCATGAATAAAGCGGACACTAAATTCCTCATCAAAGGATCGTTGCGTTGGGGTAATAAGTACATGAAATGTCTCCAACACAAGGAGACCCCACGTGCGTTCTTGCACCCATAAACAGGTGACCTCCGCCAAATCCAAATCCCCTTCCGTATCCATAATGAGCACATTGCGTATTCTCTCCCCCAACGTCTTTGTAAGAAGATACTGCTGTCGCTCCAACACACTCGTCGTCATACTGAGAAATGATGCCTCTTCCACAGTCATTCACCCTTTTATATATACCTTCCATCATGCAAAATACACACGATGCGTTCCTTCTATTCTCTGCATACATAATGGACAAACCACTTCTATCCATATGCAGTCTTCACAAAAGACTGCGTGGGCGCATGGTAGGAGCATCATACTAATCTCTTTCCTCACACATTTTAAACACTGTCGATCTAACCATAAAGTATAGGTTTCCTTTTCCAATTGTTTCCGCTGCTGCTTCAATTCCTCTTCTTTTCGTTTCAATTCCTCTTCTTTTCGTTTCACATCCTCTTCCATTCGTCGTTGTTGTAGAGCATCCCGCTTCTCCCACTTATCTCCCTCTCCTTCATTCAAATCCATTAAGGCCTCCACTAATTCACCAGCTGTCATTCCAGGCAGATAGACACACTGTATATCTTCCTCCTCGTAATCCAATTCACGTGCTACACGCCAACTTGTTGGAACGTTCATTATTAATCTAAACCTCTACCACCCTTTCCATTTATATAGAGAAATGAAAACAAAGTCATACATTCAACACGTGTTTATTTCTTTTCTACTATACCCCAACAATCATTGATTGAATAACAGACATTGATAGTACCCACCCACGGTAAGTGAGGAGTCATGTAGGCATTCTTGAGTCTTTATGTCACAGTTACTTATAGGGTAAGGGATGAGTCACTTCAAACACTGTGTACTGAAAGTAGCCCTTGTCTTTCCTCACGTGTCTGGGCTGTAATTCACGTTGCGCTTGTTGATACACTTTCCGGACAACTGTCATGGTGCATCGACTCTCATTCTCCATCGCGTTCTCCAGAACGTCATATACTTCTCCCATAGTAGACTTTACACCCTTTATGGGAAAAACACATTCATTGTATTCTTCAATGAAATCCATGATGATACACCTCTCTTCTCTCACTTTTACTTAATACCATCATCCTGTGTGTGTTATAAAGCTCACACCCATTGTAATTTTCTTCTCCGTTCACGTTTCATTTCTGCGTTAGCAACTCGCCATCGCTTCACCAACTCAGCCCATCCACCACCTCTTTGTCTACGACGTTGACGACGACGACCTCGATACACCATTGTTAACACACTCTCCATTCTATATATCATTACCTACTTCCGTTGTCGCCAATTAGGTCCCCAATTACGGTCCCTTGCTTCCTTTATACGACGTGACATTTCCACCGCGTTATTCATAGCATCAAAGAATGTAAAGCGTAGTCCACCCACATGACGTCGCCTACGCCTTCGTCTTCGCCTTCGTTGCACCATTCTTACTCACTCACCTCAACCCTCTCATCTACTTAATACCACGACTTTTCAAGAACTTCTCTCGCTGTTTCATCATGTGAGACATTTTACTCACTTTTCCCATCATAGCCATCATATTGATTAGGGCTGGGGGTATAAATCCACCTCTTTGTCTACGTCGTTGTCTTCGTCTACGTCGTTTCGCCATTGTTCCTACACCTCCACGTCATCTCTTCTACTTAATAACGTCTTCGTCTACGCCTACGGCGACCTCCCAACAATTTGCTCGCTGCTACTCCTCCCGCTGTCCCGGCTGCCCAGCTAGAGCTGCCTTTCCTGCCAAGGCTAATAAGGGTATGATAGCTGGGAGAATACCTCCACGTTGATTTCTACGTGTACCCTGACGTCTTCGACCTCGATAGATTGCCATGGTATTCCAACTCATGTTAGTCATCCTCGTTACTTAAAGCGTTGTAAACCTTTCATTACTTGGACTCTACGATATCTGGATGATAAATACCGTCTCGTTTTCACTGGAAGATTTCCCCGAATCAATCCACCCCTTTGTACTAACTGTCTTTTAGACTGTCTCACTAACCCTTTATGCGAATGACGTCGTCTAAGACAAGGCATGTCTCCCCTCTCTCTCTTTCTCATCTATCCTACTTAAATAGTTCCCCATTGTATAACACAT
>CAJQUW010010211.1:0-12500 GCA_907163375.1 Prostheceraeus crozeri
GTAGGTTTTTTTTGTTTAATTTTTCGGTTTTTTCGGTTTGTTGTTGGTTACGGGTTTTTTTTTGTTTGTTTTTTTGTTGGTTTGTTTTCGTGTTTGGTTAAGTTACGTTAAATTTTTACGGTTTTTTAAGGTTCGGGTTTTTTGGTTTTTTGTTTTTTTTATTTACGGTTAAAGTTTTTGTAACACGTTTGGTTTAAGCGGTTTTTTTTTTACGGTTTCCGGTTTAGTTTTTTGAGTTGTTAGGTTTTTTTTTTTTTTTTAGTATATTAGTTTTTTAAATTTTACGGGTTCGGTTAAAGGCGGTTTTTTTTTTTTTTTTTTATTTTTTTCGTGTTTCCGGTTTTTTTAAAGGGTTTTTTTTGTTTAACGGTTTTTTTTTTTTAGTTAAGTTAAGGTTTATTAACGGTTTAGTTCGGTTTAAATTTCGGGTTTTTTTTGTTAGTTTTTTTTTTAACGTTTTTTTTTAAGGTTTTGGTTTTAGAAGTTTTAAGTGTTAATTTTTTTATTTTTTTTTTTAAAAGTTAAGAAGTTTAGGTTATTAACGGTTTTTTTCCGGTTTTTTAACGGTTTTAAAACTGGTTAACGGTTTTAAGTTTACCGGTTTTTGTTTTTTAATTAGGTTTTTTTTTTTATTTTTTTTTAAAGTTAAATTTATTTCGGTTTTTTTCGAGTTTTGTTTTTTTAAGGTTTTAGGTTACGGTTAACGAGTTTTTAGGTTTATTTAATTAAACGTTTTTTTTATTGTTGTTTAGTTTAACCGCGTTTCGTTAAGGTTTAACGTTACGTGTTTTATTAATTGTTTTTAAAGTTTTAAATTCGGTTAACGGCAGGTTATGTTTTTTTTTTTTTTAATTTTTAATTTTTTTTGTGTTTTTAACGGTTTTATCGGGTTTTTAACGGTTTTTTTTTTTTTTTTGTTGTTATAGGTTTTTTTAAACGAAGTTTAAAACGGTTATTTTTTTCGGGTTTATGTTTTGGGTTTAGTTAGTTTTAAAAAAAACGGTTTTGGTGTGTTTTTTACGTGTTTGGTTACCGGTTTTTCGGTATTTTTAAAATAAAATTATTGCCCGAGTTATGTTTTGAAATGGAGGCAACATCGCACAAATCTGCTTGCCACTGTTCATCGATGTCATGAACAATATAATGGCGGGTGCGGTACTTCTTTTTCGCTTGTTTGTGGAGTGTATAGGTAGCCTGACCCTTTAACCATCGTTTCACTTGTGATTGTGGAAGACCACTCGCTTTTGATAATTTCTTGATAGATGCAAATCCTGCCGGATGTTTTACATCATAATAGATTGACTTCAAACGTTCAGTCGATGACGGCTGACTCTTTTTCTCCTTCTCATCTTTTTTCTTTCTTGCCTTTCTACATTTACAACAACTGCAGCATTTAGCTTTAGCGGTTTTGCGATCGTGTTCACATTGCTTAGGGGTTTCATTATGAGAGCTGGCGCAGCAAGTGCAAGTGACAACGACATTCACCTCTGGCGGCTCATTACATGGCAAGCAACACATCTGCTTCATATTAATAGTCTGAGAACATGTATTTTTAGGAGGAGCTGTTTTACGTTTTCCTTTTACCAGTTTTAGTGGCGATGTAGATCTACGTCGAGTTCTTCCTCTTGTTTGCTTAGTGAGTGTGGGAGGGGATGTAGCAGGTGACGTCTTAAACCAATTTGTTGGCATTTTCATCGCCTGAAGCATTGGAGTAGTAGCCACTGTTGAATCAAGTTCTTTCAATGTCTCATTATTTAAAGCAATTTTGGCACATTATGCTTTTTCAATAGTTTAAGAAAGTATGACCAACCAGGTGGAACATAGCCTGACGGCGCTTTCTACGTGTCGCATACTGAATCAAGTCTTCATAACGTGAAGCATCAATCACTTTATTTTCATCTGTAATGATTTCTCCTCTATCATTTACATTGAGATGGGGTTCAATACTGTTGAAAAGAGATATGGCATGTGCGCGAGATGCTAAAGGTGTAGCAGTCGATACAGAGTCACGCATCTTATTCTTCAAGTTTTTCAATTGCTCAACAGTTTCCGATTGTAATAATACAGCACGATGTGGATCTTTGATGTGAACATTTTGCTGATAATCTATTTCTTTCCTATACATTTGATTTGCAAGAGGTTGCTTTACTTGCTGCATGGCAGTCAATTGTACATATTCATCCTGAGGAATAACAATCATGCGAGAATAAGAACTCATAGTTTGTAGATAATCATGGGAGTTTTCAAAATATCACTTCGAAATCTAAATTCTTCCGGACACTCTTGCGTAAAGTCAATGAATAAGTAACCGTATGGTTTTTCAGTAGCTGCTTGAAAAATTTCAATTAAGGCTTTTGATCCTCTGGGTGCAACTTGTCGCGCTAAAATTTCAAATTGACTTTTATCTCGCGGATTCTTGAAAATAGCATAATAGTGTGTATTCAGGTTTCGTGTACGAGCTTCTTTTCCATCAGGAAACAAATTTTGTGTAATATAGATGATAAAACACCTTTTATGGTGTGCTGCGCGAGTGAACATATCTGTAACATCTTTTGAATTCTTACTTTCTTTTAATAAATCATCCTATACAACAACATCATTAGACTGAAGTTTATCCACTGGAATAATTCCTTCATGTCGAATAAAGTTGCGACTTTGCAATTCCTGAAACAGCGACGGTTGATAAATACCATAACACCAAATCACTCGATTGATAGGTTCCTTAAACAACTCCTTCTTTTATCCAATAAATTCAGCGTGAAAACAGTTTTACCTGCATGAGATGGACCTGATACAGTCAGAACTTTATCACATTGAAGTCTGAAATCCATTTTATTACTTTGAGACTCAACATTTGCATAATTAACGCTTAGAGCCAAAGATATTTCCCAATAGGTTGCCCACGGCAGGAGCTATCATTGGGAAGTATTGCTGAAAGGAAACCGCCCTTTTGTGTTAGAGTTTTCCTCTTTCTTTGAAGGGCGACTTTAGGATTGGAGATGAAACGCAATTTCGTAGCATATCGCTTAAGTAACTTTCGTTGTTTTGGCGCTAATTTCTTCGTCCTCAACTTCCTCACATGAGAAATAATTTCACAAATGAATTTATCGTTAGCATGTCGTATAGCATTGTATCGCTGATTTGCTTTCATTCGTCGGAGAGCTTGAATGGCTGAAGAAAACTTTTGACTTTTACGTTTCGTCATTTTACGTTTCGCCATTTTCCGTGTTAGTCTTTGCTAAAACCTATCTTTACCACATTTGCATAGGTACTAACTATTGCGACATAAGTGACACTCGAAATGAGCAATGTCACAGTGGTTACATTGGCAAAGTTGAATGCAATTACGTATGAAACAGCGTTGACAAAAAGCATGCTTACATCTCTTGAAGATGCGCTTTTCATTTCCATCCTTTCGCTTACATACATCGCAACACATAGTTTCACCGTTACTGATGTCTATAGCAAGTCTTTTTGAAGATATGAATTTGCTAGCCTTTTCTAAATAATAGACGCATGTACAGAAGGAATATACTTCGAGAGTGAGCAGACATAGCTCGAAAACCAGTTGTGCTACAATCAAGTACCACTGCATTTTCAATTTTTCTTTATGGAAAGTTGAATGTGAATATCTGAAATCGCTTCAATCACTAGACTGCTACCATGATGGTTAAATGCGTTAAGACGTTCAGCAATTTTTATCATATGTCTTTTAAAAAATTCTTCGGGGTGATCTACCACTTCCATTGAATAAGAAGCAAAATGGAAAGAGCGACTTTCCACCTCTTCCTTTCCAAAATGACTAAACTTAATTTTCGCAACTAATCGCGCCATGACAATGCTATCAGAGAATGTATTCATTAACTCTAGAAATAGAGTGCTAGCATCATCGACCACTGCTTCGATGTCGGTCTCATCTTTATGAAAATTTATCACATAATCTTGAACAGCTCCTTTTAAACTTTGCCTATGAAAACGTAATGTTCCGCAGTCGTTTGAGAAAGACATGATCGCCCTTTAACTAACCCATCCATTGCATGAAAACAACAACTCTTCTCATAGTAACATTTATTGAATAACGGTAACAAGCATGCATTATAAATCAATGGTTTGAAAGAGATAAAATAGATACAGCTGATAACTATCATACAGCGAGCAATGATAACCATACAGGACTTTGGCAGTGTTGAGGTAAGGAGGAAAGAAGCATTGGTTATGAACGTAGCTACTACAACGAACAGACAAAATAGGAACACACAAATCCTTAAAACGTTTCGTGACTTCATGATAATGTTGATTCACTCTACTATCCCAAGGCGGGAGCAAAATATCATCAATGATTAGATTGGGAAATACTTTCCTCTCCTTACCAGGATTATTACAAAAGATGCGTATAACATTGAAAGCAGCTAACCATCGTTTAAAGTCAATAAGAAGAGCACTTTCACAAGAAAAGCCATAGTCTTGCAAATATTTCAGATTAAGTCCATGAATGTGTTTTCTCGCCCATTGATCAACATTGGGATCGCAGTTGGCATGTTGATGATAGACACTAACAATCTGATATGTCCAATTGTTCATAGCAATAGCACTGAGCTCCTGTACAGGTTCACCCTCACAATCCATAAAAATGATGATAGAAGCCTAAAACGGAATTTACACATCTAAGGAAACGTTCTATAACATATTACAAAATGAAGAATTACATCGATGCTTTTCACGACAAAATACACAAATGATATGATGGCAACGAAGAAGTAAAATGTATCTAATAAGACCACGTCTACGACACTCAAAGCACATAAGCGAATTGTCATAGGGTAGAGTTAGGAAAGGACTAGCAATTCTCCTTCTTTGATTTGCGTTTTGATGTAGCATTCTTCTCCGACTTGCGCTTCGTACCACTGCTGTTAAGGATTTGATCAATTATGTCGTCCACGTTGGGTGGTTTCGGAATATATAGGATGGATTCCATATGCATGGAGAGAGAGGCTATTTTATTATCCTTGTGTCGACCATAATATAGCCCATTCACTTTGAAAAGGATATCCCAAGTACCTTCTCCGAGCTCATCACATCTGATGGGTATTGAATGATCTCCCTCCTTCTTATAGTAAGTACACCAATGTGATACCGGTAGGCAAATGTGATTACCATCCCAAATCTTTCTATAGGGAGTATCCTTGTCATCTCTCGCCTTCCACTCTTGAGCAAGAGGAGTAGGAATGTCCATATTTAATGTCACGTACTCCTCAATAATATCAAGTTGGTGGCGAATGTACGGACTCACGGGGATCAGTATGTAGTCCCCATACTGATTGTGCATTATCTTGACATCCGTGGATGGGAGCATTCCCGTTTGGAGTACTACGCTATGATCATCATAACGCAAGGCTTGTTTAAATTTACGCTGTAGCGGTGTAGGATTATGTACCTTGGATGTTTCTTCCACTGGCCTCAGTTGTAGATGATCTGACCGTAGCGAACCTTGTAACGTTTGACCGCCATTTTGCCCTACTAGTGCAGCAGATGGAGTAGATGCCTGAAAATGAAAAAAGATTGTATTAAGTTTACGTTCAAGGGAGGAGAGGGAGGGAAGTAGCGACTTACCATTTTAGTTGGATAATAGAACAGGGAACTAGAGAGAGAGAAAATGTGCGTCCGTCACTCGTACAATTCAACGATGGAATGATTCTCACTGTGGAAGGCTCGCTATTTATAAAGAAATGCTTGATTCTCATTGGATGATGATCCTCATTGGACAATAACATCAAGCTGATTCGAAATCTAACTCTGTCGTTTTTCGCCAATGTCCCAAAATCTTAAATGGCGTCTCACATCTAAACGAAGACAGATAGGAACAAGCCGATTCTTTCACTGAATTTGTCTCACTCTTAGCTTTCAAACGAGCTATCGCACGACAAAATCCGTCCACTGGAAGCCAAAATCGAAGCAAGCTGTCCAGAGGGGGGGGGACGTCAGTGAAATTTCAAAATTTGATGAAAAATGTTTTGGTGACGGTCCCAGGTCGAAATTCCACACTTTGGAAAATTTTCAAATTTTTACCCATACAAAGCCACTCTGACACTTAGGATTTTTTCAGGTGAGCGAGCTCCGACCTAAAATCTTGTAACCGCTCTAACTTTTGAACGAAGACAGATAGGAACAAGCCGATTGTTTCACTGAATTTGTCTCACTCTTAGCTTTCAAACGAGCTATCGCACGACAAAATCCGTCCACTGGAAGCCAAAATCGAAGCAAGCTGTCCAGAGGGGGGGGGGACGTCAGTGAAAATTTTTTCTCTCCGATTTCGCTGGAAACATCCTTCCTAACCCAAAATTTCACGTAGATTCCGAATCTGGCCTCCGTTTTCTCATCCGATGCTTCGTTTGGGCGCTACACACCAAAACGTTCCAAATTCTAACTCTGTCGTTTTTTCGAAAAATGTTGAAAATTTTTTCTCGCCGATTGCCTTGAAACTCACTATACAGATAAAGAATTTCACGCTGATTCCAAATCTGAAATCCGTTTTCCAATCCGATGCTTCGTTTTGAAGCTAGAGCCCAAAACGTCCCAAATTCTAACTCTGTCGTTTTTCACCAATGTCCCAAAATCTTAAATGGCGTCTCACATCTAAACGAAGACAGATAGGAACAAGCCGATTCTTTCACTGAATTTGTCTCACTCTTAGCTTTCAAACGAGCTATCGCACGACAAAATCCGTCCACTGGAAGCCAAAATCGAAGCAAGCTGTCCAGAGGGGGGGGGGACGTCAGCCGAAAATTTTTTCTCTCCGATTTCGCTGGAAACATCCTTCCTAACCCAAAATTTCACGTAGATTCCGAATCTGGCCTCCGTTTTCTCATCCGATGCTTCGTTTGGGCGCTACACACCAAAACGTCCCAAATTCTAACTCTGTTAAAATTTTGAAGAAAAATTTTTTCTCGCCAATTGCCTTGAAACTCACCCTACCGATGCAGAATTTTACGCTGAATCCGAATCTGGCAGCCATTTCACCATCCACGACAACATAGACGGTCGCCCACGTCAACCTAGACGGTCGCCCACGTCAACCTAGGCGGTCGGCCACGTCAACCTAGGCGGTCGGTCACGTCAACCCATACGAGACCAACACATCCGAGTCTCACACTCTGTCGTTGCAGAGGGGGGGGGGAGTCAGCGAACATGTTGTGAACCAACCTGGCCGGCACACCACGACAGACTCTGTCGTTCCAGAGGGGGGGGACTCAGACCCGAAGCACCACGGCGGCCGACCACGACACTCTGCCGTTCCAGAGGGGGGGGGCGCCGGTCGAGTGTTTGTCACTTGCTTACTACTCTCGGTCACTCGCTACGATACTTATTCGGAGGACGGTTGACATTACAGGCTGTTATCTGTTTCTCAATCATTTCACAATCACATTCCAGGTATGTACTGAAGATTATTGAATCACAGACATTGAATTTGATTTAATAACCGTGCCTCCGACTAAATAATAGGATTAATAATAGGGTTACTAAACTGCTGCTGGGTGTGATGTGCAAATAAAAATTCCAAATAAACTTGATTAATAATATAAAATAATCATTCTCAAATCAAAATGAAAACGATGTTTACATATTTTGATACATGCTTGTCTCCTCTCCTCTAGTTAAAGATGTTATGACTCATTCAATCATTCATTCGTTCATTGTCTCGTTCATAGCATAACTTTTGACTGTATATACCTCAAGACTTTTTCAGATTTTCGTCCTAATCATCAATTCACTCACGGCATACAACGGCTTTCATGGTGCAAGTGTGTGTTTTTAGCTTTCATTTCACCCATTCCATCCATTGTCATCTTTAATTTTTCTGCTACTGTAAATAGTTGCATATGTATCTTGTTTGTTCCCACAAGATGGGCAATAAACTTTTTGAGATTTTGAGATTTTGAGATTTTGAGATTTTAAGAGAGAGAGAGAGAGAGAGAGAGAGAGAGAGAGAGAGTGAGAGAGAGAGAGAGTGAGAGTGAGAGTGAGAGAGAGTGAGAAAGAGTGAGAGTGAGAGAGAGAGTGAGAGAGAGAGTGAGAGAGAGAGTGAGAGAGAGAGTGAGAGAGAGAGTGAGAGAGAGAGAGTGAGAGAGAGAGAGAGTGAGAGTGAGAGAGAGTGAGAGAGAGAGAGAGTGAGAGAGATTGTCGTCAAGCCGTTGTCGTCAGACTATTAACAACACGCGGAGATCGGTCCAAACCCATCATTGCAACATCATCTTAGTTATTTTCAATTTGATTTACAGATATGACGAAAGCAGCTGACACACCGAATTTCAAGCGATTAACGGAGAAATGTGGAGAGTGCGGCGAAGGAGAAGAGAAACAAGATCATTTGATATGTGACAAGTGCGAAAAGCTTTTTCATTATTCATGCACTGGACTGCCATGTTATGAATTGGTAAAATACACCAAGAAGAACAGGTACAAGCGGAATTACAGCTGTAGAGAATGTATCAAGAACATCCACTTAACTGAATTTAATGGTATTATGGACGTTGTCACGAAGTTTGACGGCACGACTCTGCTAGCGGATCGATGCAAAAGAATGATCGCTGAGAAAGAGGAAGAACTAGAAGAACTGACAGAAATTATTCGCAAACAACGAGAGAAGATCAATGAGATGGAAATTGAAATATGTAATTTGCAAAGGACTAAGCGAGACTTGACGATGGGTGCGCGAACATACGAAGCCGAACTTGTGGAGAAGGAAGAGAAGATCAAAGAGTTGACGAGAAGCAGAAGCAAGTATGTTGACGATGACAGTGACGATGATAATGATGACGATGAAGAACGAGGAGCGACCAAAACAGAAGAACAACCACAACCGACAGAGACGAACAACGAGAATAAGGCAATGCGAAAAGAGATGGAGCTAATCAAGATCATGTTATCCGACTTGAACAGCAAAATCCGAGACCAACAACAACAACAACAGTCGAGCAACAGCAATACGTGGACAAACGACGTGAACAGAATCAACAAGTGCTACAAATGTGGAAGACATGGACACATAGCCCGTAACTGCCTCACAAGACCAATGAACAACAACCGAAGACTAAATTATCAAAGATACAACAACTACAACCGACCAAGATACAGAGCCTACAACAACAATTACAACAACAGCAACTACCAACCAAGATACAGACCCTACAACAACAGCAACTACAACTACCAACCAAGATCCAGAAATTACAATGACAACAATAACTACTACGGACGGCGATACCAAGAACCGAACAACTTTCCGTATCGGCATTATCAACAGCCGCAGTACTACATACCACCTCCACCTAACTATCCGTATGGACTAACTCAACCTGGTGTTCCTTCCCATTCAGTCACAACTGCTGATCAGCGCCCCATGCAGAGCGTTTGATGCTGACATAGGAGAGGAGACAACAACTGATAAGTATGATCCTATTGAATATCAAAACCATGATAAATGCAGCACTATTAAAATATTTTATGTAAACATAAATGGCCTAACCGAAAATAAAATTAAATACACGGATGTGATGGATGACGCCAAAAATTCGCAAATTTTATGCTTTACGGAAACTCATTTGGATTTTGAAAATGAACCTATTGCTATGAATTCTTATACTGCTATTCACTCCACTTTTAAAAGAAAGAACATACTTGGCAGAAACGTTAAAGGAGTTTCCATATTCCTAAAGGAAAATTCAAAGATGGCTAATATCACCAAAATAATATCTGAAAATGGCAACCTTATCATAATGAAGTTATCGAATGACAACTGGAAGAATATAAATGACATATACCTCATCATATGCTATCGAGATAACCGTGAATCTAAACATGCTGACCAAAACTACTTAGGCAGAATCAAAAATTATATATCAGATTATAAAATGAAGAATATAATTTATGATTGGTGACATGAACGGCAGAATCGGTACGATTAATGATAATGATTTCTTAAGCATGCCACCAAGAATATCAAATGACAAAACAATCAACAAATTTGGTAAGGAATTAATTGACTTCTGTAATGATACCTCACTTGTAATAGCTAATGGAAGATTTGAAGAAGGAAAATTTACCTATCATAAAACTCATAACGATAATGTTCATAAATCAGTCATTGATTATCTAATGATCTCAGAATCTATCATTCCAAGAATAAAGGCCTTCGAAATAATGGAACCAAGATTATATACGGATCATGCTCCATTTCGCATAGAAATCAATGTTCAGGGAAAAATACCATTCAATTTAAAGCTCAACACTTGTATTCCACACAAAAATCAAGTTAAAAGATCTAGACCTTTTAAATGGACCCCTGATTGTGAAAATGAATTCAATTTCTCAAATTTTCGAAAACAATGCAATCAATTGCTACAAGAGATAAAAAAGAACGACTTAACAGAGAAAGATGTCTATGATAAGCTTATTATTAACACTACGAAAGCAACTCAAACAATAGAAAAAAATGACCAACGAACTATCTATACATTGAAACCAGACAACTAAGACAAAAATATAAGATAGCTGTCGAAGAATGGAAAAAAAATAAAACAGAAGAAAATTTAGCTTCATTATTAAAGACAAAAAAATATCTGAATAAAGAGATCAAGAAAGAAAAGAGACTGTTACAAGCAGCGAAATTGAAGGATTTAAAAGACGCAAAAATGAGAAACGACACCAAGAAATTTTGGCAGTTAATGAATAATCACAAACAAATTAAAAGAAAACTGAACAATACAACTTTAACCATGATACAGTTTAAAAATGAAATAATAAATCGAGATATGGAACTAACGGACAAGAACGATAAAGATATGAACTATATTATGACAGACGTTTCACCGAAATGCGATATGATGGAAAAAGATGAATCTTTAAATAATCCAATAGCTTCTAATGAAATTATAGATGCATTGAAAAGTATGAGCAATTCAAAATCCAGTGGTCCTGACGGTTTTGTATACGAAATACTAAAGAAAAATTTAGATGATACAACAGAAATAATCGAAATACTGTTCAATAAAATTTTAGATAATGAAAAGCTTCCTTGGAGCATCAGTTGGACTACACCTTTATTCAAGAAAGGTGACAAAAATGACATTGATTCATACAGATTTATCAACTTATCATCATGTTTTGAAAAGCTCCTAACAAAAATCTTTAACAACCGGTTAAATCAATGGATCGATAAATATGGACTACTCCATCAATCGCAGATAGGCTTTAGGAAAGATAATTCAACCATTGATTGCATATGGATCCTTAAAGAAATTATCAAAATATACAAAAACAATAAGACAACTTTATATCTTTGTTTCATCGATCTATCGAAGGCCTTTGACAGTATTCCAAAGAATAGATTAATCTCAAAACTCAATAAAATAATTGTAAAAGGGAAATTTCTATCTACACTGCAACATATTCTTCTGAACAAAGGCTATAAAATTTTATTCAATGGTGAAGAAAGCGATGTCTTTCAACTAAAAAATGGTATACCACAAGGAGATAGCTTGTCACCTACGTTGTTTTGTCTTTACATCAACGACCTCCTCTTAAATTTGGAGAAAAATTCGGATATAACAGACCCGATAGAAATTATGGACATGAAGTTAGCATCCATTATTTATGCTGACGATATATTGCTAATGAGCAGTTCTAAAGCAGGAATAATCCAACAAATTAAAGTTGTACAGAATTATTGCAATGAAAATTGTTTGAGTATCAACTTTGATAAAACTAAAATTATGGTGTATAATGATAAAAACAACTATAGTCATGTCGAAATCAATATAAATGGAAGCACTACAGAAATTGAAATAGTGAACGAGTATAAATACCTCGGAATATTCTTCTCAAAAAATGATCGAAAACATATAGAAGAGTTAACAAAGCGTGGAAAAATCTCAGCCTGTATAACCGGAAAAACCGTAAAGAATTTCGGATACATAGACGGAGATATTCTTGTAAATGCATTCGAGATGTTAACTATTTCAAAAATGAAGTACGGCGCAGAATTTTATTTCGATCGAAATGTAAAAGATCTCAATAAAATTCAAACGCAATTTTATAAAAACTTTTATCATTTGAAACGTACAACAGCAAATTATTACATAATAGGGGAATTTGGAATTAAGCCTATAGAATTTCATTTCTACAAAGCAGCATTAAATTATTGGACGAAATTGAATTATATGAACGAAACATCACTTGTAAAGAAGATATTCAACATTATTAAAACTGACGTGGAGAATCCTTCATTTTATAATACTTGGATATTCCGCGTAAATAAATTGATTAAAAAGCTCAATCTAACTAATATACATCAAAACATAAGTTCTAGTTCATTTAAATATTTGAAAAAGACAATTAATATTAAATTAACGGAACATTTCAGACAACAATGGATAGGTATTACTAAAGATAGCAACAAAGGTTTACATTATTTAGAATTGTGTCGTTTTGAATGTAATACAAAA
>CAJQUW010010211.1:25000-138224 GCA_907163375.1 Prostheceraeus crozeri
AGCATCCAAGTCCACCTCTAGCGGCTCATAAAACGCTTGATCACTTAGTTGTCGGAAGGCTTCGGACTCATACTGATTAACTGGTAGGATAGCCCAACCACTTCCCTTGTCCATTGTGGTAACAACAACAGAGTCATCAACACTTAAACGTAGAAGTTCCTGACGCTCCTCCGGACTCAAATTGTCCAACGGAAAGCAAGATGAGCAACCCCTCAACAAGTTCGTGACATGACGTAGCACTTCCATACAAGACTGCAAAAACAGTATCCGGGATCATCTCCCGCGGCGGAAACTTTCCACTAGTATATGGGAATCTGCAACTGAAGGTGGAGCGAAGGTTCACAAAGGACCACTGATATTTTCGTAAGAAGTCAGCAACGCCAAACAAAATATCCTTATGGCAACAAGAGCCGACAGGAGTCGGGATAAACTTATCTGTGTGCCGGAGAAGACGAGAGGTAGCAGGGCTAACTTCAAAGGTGGCGGTAGTACATAAAAAGTTTTCTCGAATAAGGTTTTCGAACGAGAAGGAGCTGGTGGTACACCTAGCTAGACCCGATCTAAAAAATCCCTCACGTACTGATATGCAGACTCCTTTTCCTCAGTGTTCCAGTTATTCTCCTTAACAGAGAATTCTGGGCCAACGGTGATGACGTCACAAAGACTGCCGAACTTAGAGGTGATGGAGTTGTTGAGTTCACCAAGGTTAGACATAACCTCATCATCAGCGCCTGATGGAATGCACGCTAGGAAAACACTGATCCTTGCATTCGGGAACAATCGCTTGATGTTATAAAGAGCTGAACGGCAAGTGGTGAAGTTAGTTGAATGCTTGTTCCTTTCATCTAAATATGAAATGCAGAGCACGAACTCAGATACGTTCTCGTAAACTCCCTTGAGAGACTGCAAATATTGCTTAAAAAAGCTAAGGCGTCCCTTCTCAGTCGAGAGCACGGTCGTGTCATCAAATGAAAAGTCTTTCCAATTCCTGTCACCCACAAGAACCTTTGACTTAGAGAGATCGAGGTCCGAACGAGACGAGGGAGCATCTTTGGAAGTCAAAGTAACCATGTCAACAATTCTTGATTGTACCAAGTTAGTGTTCAGTGAAGAAATGGCTTGGATTGTATCCGGCTGGTCCACTGAAGAATCACTCGCCACAGGAGCTGACTTTGAAGAGTTGAAAGACTCCGTGGGTGCAGGTGTACATACAGAAGAACCAGGCGAGACCGTCGGCGCAAGAGTCGAAAAAGAAGCCGTTATCGAAACAGGATCATCAGTCGAAGTACTGGGATCCGAGGAAAGTTCAACCACGATGGACTGGGTTTCGGTCACCAAATCGTCATCAGTGACAGGGCTAGTCTGAGTACCCTTCTCTGAAATCTCTTTCACAGTCAGCGAATTAGAGCCAACAAAAGCAGAGGGAGCATCCACCACGAAAGTATTAGAAGGCATCATTGGCGGATGCTGTACCGGGTGAGACTCCACCAAAAAGAGTTGGTGCGCCTTGATCGTAGAGATCGCGTCGTCAAGGACACTGTCCAACAGCTTCCTTCCCAATTGGGATCTGGCCCATCGAGTTATCATCTGTAAGGACCTATCAAACACATGAGTTGGGATACCATTTAAGGAGATGAAGGAAATTGCATCCGCAATAAGGTCAGAGTAGTGGTCATGAAGAGATTGCCTCACTTGGCAACACCATTGAGTAGAAACTGTTTCCATTCTGGTTCGGAAAGAATCATTCTCGAACGCGGGATGTACTCCTGAGGCAAGAAAGTTAGCTTTCTTCGCGAGAGATGGTGGAAAACCCTTCGCCACGACAGCTTGATGATGGAAACATTTTAGAATTACAAAATGTTGCTTCGTAATCATGAAGAATTCTTGGGGAATCCTTTGATGTTGTGGCCGAGGATTACGAGCCTGTTGATTTCTGACATGAGGTCGACGGCCATTAGTACGTGAGTTGGAACCCATGCCAGACCGTGTGTCCGAACGGTTTTGGGAGCGGAAAAATACTCGTGACATAGTAGGCCGGGTCCTCGATCGAGACAGTGAGAGTGAGAGGGAGAGTGAGAGAGACACCCAGAGATCTTCACACCGACCACTAGCCACCAGAAATCGATTATGAAGGAAAACAGTACGATTCGTTGAAGACCGGTTTCGCTTTATTGCTTCCTCAGTTCAACAAATACACTGTAAAGTAATAGAAAAGTGACTGGACTCAACTGGTTAGAGGCACGTAAAGCAGGTAACTCAAGCAATTAAACAGTTAAAGCATGCAGGACAATCATTCAAAAATTAAAGCATGCAAACAGCAAAATGCAAGAATGAACCATGCAAATCATAACGCAAAACATGCAACGAAATGAATCAATAATGCATGCAACTGATAATTCAAAAGCCATGCAACATATAACTCAAAAGTCATGCAACCGATAACTTAAAGGACATGCAAAAGGAAAATCAATAAGTGTGCAGCAAGTAGACAAAGAATGGAAGACGTGTCAACGATGTGAGGTGAGAATCTTCCCAATGTTCCTATGCATGCGAAAAGAGGGACAAATGTCAATGTCAGAAAGTTCCCTCTTGCACAGTTGAACTACACGCTGACTACAAGTGCTGAAGGGTAGTACTAGGTGCATCTTGTCACGACGATTCAGCTCTATATTCAGGCCTTTTGGATGGAGTGTGTGAAGGCGCTGAATCCACTAGTAATGGGCAAAAGACCGTTCCAGGACAGGACAAGTCAAAAAAAAATTGGTATCTTTAAAAACGACATAAATTCATGAATTTAGTCCCTTTTTCAGGTTTTTAAGACCTGAATTCATGAATTTAGTCCATTCAAAAAGTACCATTTTTTCAAAAAATGGTATTTTTAAAAACAACATAAATTCATGAATTTGAACCCTTTTTCAGGTTATGAAGACCTAAATTCATAAATCGGCTAAAGCCAGAGGAGCTTCGCTCCGATTTGGGCGTTTTTAAAAATACCCAGTTTTTCAAATTTTTCAAAATCTCAAATTTGAGAATTACAATTTTTACCTTGAAAATCATGACCGTTCCAGGACACCGAAAATCATAAAAGTTGAAAATCTCAAATTTGAGAATTACAATTTTTACCTTGAAAATCATGACCGTTCTAGGACACCGAAAAAATCAGAAAAGTTGAGTATCTCAAAATTTGAGAATTACAATCGGGCGAAGCCCTAGAACCTTCGGTTCGATTTTCACCCCCGCTTAAATCATGACCGTTCAAGGTCATCTAAAACCGGACACCGAAAATCATAAAAGTTGAGAATTTCAAATTCATGAGTTTAGACGTTTTTCAGGTTTTTAAAATATATCATGTGACTAATAATATTTCTTTAAAAATGGAAGAAACAAAAGTGGAAGGAACTTCAGAAATGGAAGAAACAAAAGTGGAAGGAACCTCAAGAATATATCCTTCGTTATCTCAATTAAAAATAAGTGAATTAAATATTGAAAAACACAAAGATAGAGTACGTTATATGAAAGATAAGGAATCCCAATTATTATTAAGATTAGAGCATTATAAAAAATTAAGAAAGAGATGGACTAAAGTTAAGAATGTAACACAAGGAATTGGCTTATTCTTAACAATAAGTTTAGGTGCTTTAACAATTGTTATATCTTCAGGTGTTTTAGTAATTCCAGTAGTTGCTACAGCTTTAACAGGTACGGGTGTTTTTGCAACTTCACTTGCTACAATGTTAGATAAATCTTTAATAACTAAGAAACGAAAATCATTAAAAACTAAGCATTTACATATTAAAGAAGTCTATGATAAACTACATTACTACTTTCAAAGAGTATGTGATGATAATGTTATTACGTTAGATGAGATTGAAAAATTTGATCAAATAGCTAATGAAGTAAATCAAATATCATTTCAATCACAGACAGAAAAAGTTAATGATAAAAATAAAAAGGATGGTAAAATTTCTAGTGATGGTAAAACTTTTATTGATGATAAAATTTCTAGTGAAGAAAATGACAAAATTTTTTTAGAAGAGCTAAAAACTTTATTAGACAAAACTTTATTAAACAAAACTTAATACGAGAAAACTTTAAACGAGAAAACTTTAAACGAAAAGATTACAAACAACAAAGCAATAAAAAAATAATTTGTTCAGTAAAATGTTTTTGCTGTATTCCAATGTTACCACAAAATTCAAATATTATATTTTAAAAAATAGATAAAATTAAAGCTGATAATAACAAAAAAATATTATACCACTATGTTGTATATTTTTTATTACTCAGTAAACAAATCTTCGATAACTCTATCATGAATTTTTTTATCAATATTAATTGTAATGAATCCATAATCTTTTGCCCAAGCATTATTACACGATTGTTTAAATTCATCTTTATCTCTTATACATAAATCTCTTAGCAAATCACTTAAGTTTCTTGCATTTATTTCAAATAGTATAAATATATTTGCATTCTTTCTAATAACACTTCCGTCTAATGAATACATACTTTGTGTTAAATAAAATACACTACAGTTATTATGTCTACCTCTTGTAGAATAATTTCTCTGAACTGACTGATTTCTATCATTAACACAATCATCAAAAATTACACAATGTTTCATTGTTTTATCTAGTTTACTAGGATCTTGCATATTACCACTATCATCTATTAATTGTATCTTTATATGGTTATTTTTATTAGATTCTACTAACTGACTATTTTCTACTGCTTCCTCACACCATGAACTTATTTCTTCTTCATATTCAGATTTTTCGTATTCTTCGAATAGGGAAGCAATTGCTGTTTTTTTAAGATTATTTTCAAATCCATATTTTAAAAATTGATAGACAGGTTGTTCTGCTGTTGTTGTATAAATTATAAGATTGTTATAATCCAAAAAATTTGGAGTCGTTAAAATTTTAAATAATAGATACGTTTTTCCACAACCTGATCTTCCGCAAATAACTGACAAAACTTTATTAGATAAATTTGGATGATGATTAAATTTAAGTTTTTTTTTATTTAAAGACATTACACTCATTTTTTAATAAAAAAATTTATTTTTATTTTATTTTTATTTTTAAAGAAGAAGAAGAAAATTAAACTTTTCTAGCTTCGCGTGGGAGTTTATACCTCTCGAACGGGAGTTTATACCTCCCGAACGGGAGTTTATACCTCTCGAACCAAAAGATCTATCATAATCTCTTCGCCTCCAAAATTTATTTCTTGTCCTTTCTCATCAGTGATTCTAATGTTAATGTTGTTAATAGTTTTTCTTGTAATAGGGAAATATATTAATGTTTGTGGAATTACATTCAATCTATAACCAATGGGCACAGTAAAAGCTGGAAAACTGAATATTAAATTTGATAATTTACCATTTATATAACCTCCTTCAATAATGTCACAATGTACAACAATTGAATTTATTTCAGTTATTTTTGGAATCTTCTCACCTAAATGATAACCTTGACTATAGGTTTGTTTATTAAATCCTAATAGCTTTGACAATGATCTATCATGATTAAAATCAACTTGATGATTTTCGTCTAAAGTAAGAGAAAATTTATTAACTGCCGGTTCAACTGCAAAATGTAATTGTTTCTTATCTTTAAATGGTATACCTAAATGTCTCTTAATTTCATTTGATATTGTTTCAACTTCGTAAGAACCAGGAAGAAAAGTTAGTATTTTCCATGTTTTACCTTTATCAGTAGAATATCTAAATTGATCATTCACATCTTTGATAACGTTTTGAATAGTGTTAAATGTGGAGAAACTAGTCAATGCAATTTGATAATTTTTATTTTGTTCTAAATGTAGAATGGGTTCTAAATTACAAGTGTGTGATGAAGTAGTTGTTATAATTTTTAACGTCGTACTAAATTTTGATGAACCCAAAATCTCTATCAAATTTTCTAAATGATTATTAATTTTGTCTAAATCTGCTGAACACATTTTTAAACTAAAAAATTAAATAAATATTTTTTTATGAAATTTTTTTTTATAAAAAATTAGAAACAACATATTTCAGCTACGGGCGAAGCCCTGGAGGACATCAGAGATGTCCAGTTACACTTTTATAATCCTCTTCATTTAGAATCTTCTTTTCTAACAGTCTTTTCAATATAGCATGAATTTCATTGAAACTAGAATTATGTCCTTCTTTTATTGCAGATATTAAAATATTTAATCTATTTAGTAATTCTTGTGGATCATCTGGTAAAAATATGGTTGTTTCTGTTTTCTGTTTTTTTGTTTTCTGTTTTTCAGATAAACCTTTTCCTACTTTAACTCCCGTTGATAATAAATTTTCTAATTCTTTATAACGTCTAAGAGTTTTTACTGTGCCAACTCTATCTAATATAGTTTTATATTTTATTAGATCTTCTACAGCATAATTTTTTAAATCTGCTCCTCTTAAAAGATCAACAAAATTTCTATCTAAACTAATAGGTTTTTTATCTGGAGTAAAAATTAATCCTCGTAAAGGTTGTGGAAATATTTCTTTACCACCAAGATAAAATCTTGCAAATAATTTTTTATCTAAAAAGAAAGTAGAATGTTCGAATAACATAGATTTTGGTAATTTTTTATCTATGTTTGCCTCTAATAAACCATAGTCATCTAATAGTGTTTTAAGTACAGGATCCGCTATATCAACACGTTTTTCATTAAGTTCCTTTTCAAGAGTTTTAAATGGTTCGACAGTTTTTTCATAATCAGTTTTTACTTCTTCAGTTATTTTTAATTTATCAAACATATCAGATTGAATACCAGCTTTTGTCATTCTATGTTGAAGATGATTTTCTTTCATAATATTTCTTTGTTTTATTAACTCTTCTAATTGTTTTATTCTTTTAAAATTATCAGCTCTAACTTTATCCATTTTTATATGATAATTTTATATTATTAAATTAATTTATGTTATATTATTTTATAATATTTTATATTGTTATATTGTTATATCTAGAAAATAGAAATTAGAAAATTAAAAAGGTAAAGTAGTTATTCCATCAGGTAAAATTTTTCTTTTATCATCAAATGGATCTAATGCTAATTTATGTTCTTCTTTTAAATACATTTTATGTTTCTTTGAATTAAGTCTATAATTATATGCTGTTTTTATTTCATTATTAAATAATGCATTTTTATAATCTTGAAATGTTATTTGATTAGCTACTGATGCCTTTGAAATTCCTTTCAATGTTTTATGTGTTTTAATATTATTAGTTGTATCATAACAGTAACATTTAGATTTTAAAAATATAGCTTCTGTTATGAAATCTTCATTTCCTTCTAATTCATCTTTTACTTTACATAAATCAGAAGGATGAATAATATCCTTTATTTTATTAATTTCTTTATCAAGTGAAGAACCATATGGTACTGTTAATTCTAAGAAAATAGAATCGGTATCTGTAAAGTGTAATTTATAGTTTTTGAAATAAGCAGGTGCTAAATAATCATATATAAAACTATACATAAATAGTTTAGCTAATTCTAATATAGTGAAACCAATGAAATTAAACTTATCATGTTTTACAATGCTTCTTCTTAGATGAACAGCACAAAGTTCATCACTGAATCTAGTAGTTCTTTTATGTGTAGGTTTCCTTGTTAAATTTTGAAATCTATCTCTATCATAAACTATTTCAATATTTTGTCTATTACGCACATTTTCTAAAGTCTTACCATAAAATGCATTATTCATTAATTTGAAGAAAACGTTTCCAAAATCATCTTTATTTCTTTTAGCTATTTTACGTTTTTCAATATTGAACTCTATATAATTTTTTAACCATTTAGATTTTCTATACTCTAGTCTTCGATGTATTTTGGTGAGAATCATACCATGATCTAAATACCAATCTAGCATTTTTCCTTCAACAACATACTTTCCTTTATTGCTTTGTGTTAACATAAGTTTTTTTGTTGGTCTGTATTTTTTCGGAATTATAGATTTTTGATAATCTGAAAAATCTTCTATATTGGGAATTTTGTTTTCTGGACAGAAAGGATAATATTTTGTTGCTTCTTTTATATAATCAGGGTATACTAAATCAACTTCATATACATAACCAAAATTATTTTCACCATCATATGTTCTTTGATAATCTAGAACGGGCGAAGCCCTAGTAGACATCTCTGATGTCGTACGAATATTACACCATGTCATTTCACCTGTTGGTAATTCTTGTATCATGCAAGAAGAATATAAGCTATTAAAATCATAATATAATAAATAGTTTTCTCTCATGATTTCATCAACTGCTGCTTGACTATCTTCATTTGATATAAGTCCTTCTATATTTTGATTAAACAATTTTATAAACTGATCGCTTTCTTCTGGAGATAAAGGTTTCATTATTCCATATTCTTGTGGATTTACTTTCTTATTATAACATTTAACATATCTATTACCTAAAACTGATGAAACACCACCTCTAATTCCAGATTCAAAAAATAATAATTTATCATATGTATTTTCTTTATAATGTTTAAGTTTAACGGACTTTGTCCTAGAGCCATCGGCTTGAACATTTGTATGTTTTAATCCTGCTAACCATGTTAAACCTGGTGTAGAATAACAATAACATGGATCTATTCCGTAATATTCTAAACACATATCACGAAAGTTTTCAAAAAGATCAGCTAGTATTAATACATCTATCTGTAGATATTTCATTGTATAATCATACATTGTTTTACAATTTAACTCTCTCCAATTTTTTTCAGCTTCTGCATAGTCTTCTTCAGATAATTGTGATTGTTTTAATGTTGATTTAAATTTATCTTTTGGAGGAAGTTGTTTTTCTTCCATAATTTTATTCACAGAATTAAAATCTCCAGTTAAATATTCATATGGAAATATACCTTTTAAAGGCTTTAAATTATATTTATTTAATATTTTACATTGTTCAGATTTCAAAGTTTTTCCCATAACATCTAATGAATAAGGAGTAAAAAATCTAAATGCATCTAAAATTCTAATACAACCTAATTGCATTGAAAAATATTCTTCTTCTTGTTTACATAGTACATTTATTTTTTGTTGTTGTAATTTTTCAGATGAAAATAAATCTTTCATTACTAGATGGAAATCATATTTAGAACCATTGTAGAAATATAAAGGAACAAAGTTATATTTAAATTTATTAGCATTAAGATTACAAGAATTATGTGCTGCACCTCTATATAATCCATTTAGATGATCATGATCTTTTACCTTATCAAGATATCTACCTTTGCCAGTTTTATATTTATTTGTAAAACCTTTTCCACAGTAATAACAATTTATTTCATCATCAAATTCTTTTCTTTCTTCATCCGTTAATGGAAGCATTGGTATATTTGTTTCAAG
Source organism: Prostheceraeus crozeri (assembly GCA_907163375.1). NCBI lineage: Eukaryota > Metazoa > Platyhelminthes > Polycladida > Euryleptidae > Prostheceraeus > Prostheceraeus crozeri. The sequence continues at coordinate 34,368 of CAJQUW010010211.1, forward strand.
CAATTGCGAAAAATAATTTTGTAATTCTTCTACTTTCTTTGTAAACATTTCTGAACTATCTTCACCATAGTATTGAAAATATTCTGATTTAAATAAATTAGGATAATTTGAGTGAATGTACATTCCCCAACATAATGGTTTTTGTTCAAATAAATATTTTTCTTTACTTTGTTCAGATGCACTTTTTCCAGGTGCACTTCTTTCAGGCGCACTTTTTTCAGAATTATAATTTTCAGAATCAGGTGAAGCCCTGGAACTTTCCGTTTGATTTTGTGTCATATTAACATTATATGCTTCAAAATCACAATAAATAGTAAAGGGTACTTTATTTTTAAAATACCATTTATTATATTCTAAATAATCATCTTTAGGAAAAGTATTTTGAACTGCTTCGTTTTGTTGACAATTCTCCAAATGTCTATTCATTTCTTCTAAAGTTCTAAAACTTGTCATACATTGAAGACAAGGAAAATTTTTATTATCTGAAGTTTTTATAAATATAGAAACATCTTTACACAATATAAAATGACCCTGATAATATAATATATTCGCTTGTGCTGGTTGTTTTGACTGTTCTAGTTTTTCAAATTCATCTTTATATATTTCATGTGTTTCATTAATTTCTTTTGTAATATTAAATGTATTTTGATAATAATTTTGATTTAATATTTGTAGTTGATAAATATATTCTTTATCATATTGTTCTTTATATTGTTGTAGACATTTTTTTAAAAATTCATTTATTTTTTGATTGGTTTCATTTTCTTCATTATTTTCTTCATTTAATTTTTTATTATTTTCTTCATTTAATTTTTGAATTGTTTCTATCTTATTTTGATATTTATGGTGATATTCTTGTAGTAACATTTTTGTTTGTTGTTGATAATCTATTTTACATTTTTGTAAACTTTTATTTAAATTTTCTAATTTTTGTTGATATTCTGAAGATAAAGATGAATATTTGTAATTATAATCATCAGTACGTCCTTTATAATTATTATGATTAATCATTATTGGTGATAGTGTTTTAACAAGTTCAAATTTTTCAGTACATATTATATTTCCTTGGTAAAAAATATTATGATGCATGTAATTTCCTCTATCATTATATACTATTTCTGATTGGCATAAATTTTTATTATTCAAATAAAATTTTTTTGAATCTGAGTAAAGTGGAGTAATTTTACCAATAGAAACATAATTCACATTTAATTCAAAGACATTTACTTCAATTAAATTTTTATTCTTTTTATGAAACTTTATTAACCTATTATAATCATATGGAAATTCATGTAAACCATCCGAAAGATCAAATTCCTTTATATATTCTTCTTTATTATAATGACTTAGTCTTTCTCTATGATATTTTGCAGGATGTAAATGTGCTATAATACTCCACAGAAAACAATAATCATCTTCATTTTTTATGTTGATTAATTGAGGTGAACTGAAAGGTAAAGGAACATAACTACCACCAGTATTATTTTTATATTTATCAATTACTATTTTCTTAGATAGTATTTTAACAAATCTCCAACCAGATTCACTTAACTGGGCTTCAATTATACAATTTTCTAATTTAAGTATCATCGATTGAAATATGGGTTGTATATTATTTACATTATGAATTTCTTGTGACTTTGTAAAATGTCCTTGTATTATTTCTTTAGGAATTCCATCAGATCCATTTTTTGTATAAAGTACTTCTACATTCATATAACATTTGAAAGATTTCTTAAATATATTAGAAAAGTTGGTTAGAATATCAGAAAAAGTTTTATCGGTTTCATTATATTCAACCGTTTCATTAAATAAATATTTTATATCTGTTACGGCTTCATCGGTTCGTTCAGCTTCATCAAATTCATCTATTTCGTTAAATTCATCAGTATCGCTAAATAAATATCTTCCATCTGGTACGGGCCAAGCCCTAGAACCTTCGGTTTGTACATGTTCATCTTCACTATTAAAAACTTTTTTATATTCCGAATGTGAATAATCATCAAACATTTTTTTAACTTTTATATCAGTAGGCAATGTTTCTAGATAGTTTTTATAACTATTTAATTTTAATATATTTCCTTCATCAACTCGTTCTACATTTTGTAAATGCATTTTACTTTGTAGATGAGATTGATAACTTCTTTTTGTTTGTAATTTTTTTCACATAAGACACAATAAAATTTTTTCATTTTTTTATTTTTAAAGAAAAAATTTGTGTTTTAGTTTTTTTAAAAATAATTTTTGTTTTAATTTTTAGAGAAAAAAAATTCGACCTTCGGTTCGATTATGATAAATTTGTTTAATTATGATAAATTTGTTTAATTATGATAAATTTGTTTAATTATTAAGTATTTCACTAACACCATTTATTAATGATTTTATATCATTAAAAGTTTTTTTGGCTTCAACAAATGTAGATTTGGCATCAGAAAATGTAGATTTAACATCAGATATTATTGGTGTTGCTTTTCTTAAACCGTTTCTAACATCATTTATTGCAATTTTTAAATAGTTTAATGTTTCATTATCTTGTAATCTGTTAGGTATTGGTATACCAAATTTTGCATTTAAATAATGATCAAAATAAAAATAAAATGTATCAGGAATAATTTTTAGTGGTACTTTTGCTTCGGATTCTAAAAAGATAATTATTTGTTCTATAACTTGATTTGATAAATGTTTTGTATTTGCATACATTCTAATATCAAAATCTTGAGAGTTATTATAGATTTCATGTTCGGTATCTACTAATATATTTAAATCTTTATCATATACTTGCATATGTCCTCTTATGGTGTCAACACGTATTATTCCATATTTATGATGTGTATAATATGATAAAGGCATATTCATTTTATAATTTTTATTAATATCATTAAAGAATGCTGCATTATTTTGTGTAGTTGTAAAAAATGTTTGAATGTTTTCTCTAATCTTATTATCTACATCACAAGCTTTATGAGCTAATACAACTATTTCAATATTTTGATGTCTTCCTTTTGTAAATATTTCTGACATATTTTTTTGTTTTGATAAACTTGCAACATCATCTAAAATTAATAAAGATTTATTTTCAGGTGTACCAGCAAAACTTTCCATATCTTGTAACTCATCTAATTGTTTATCATTATAGACGTTTGTAAAAGTTGGCCATTCAGAAGTATGCATACAAAAAATATGTACTTTTGTTTCATCCTTATAATGTTCGTTTATATATTTTTTAATAAACGTAGTCTTACCACTTCCAGTTTTACCGTAAACAATGAAATGTAAATTTTCTTGATGCATTTTACCTTGTTTAATATTTTTATTATTAGTTTTATCCTTAATCTTATCCTCCTCAGTCTTCCATCCTTTAAAAGTTTTTATTTCTTGTTTATAAAAATTTATTCTCTTTTGTTCCTCTGTTAGAAAGTAACCCTATTGATTTCCAATACATATAACAAGATGATAAATAAAAAATATTAAAATACATGCTAACAATATTTTTATACAATGAAATTTTAAAAAATTCCAAAGACGTGTAAGATCTGATTGTGGTATTTTTTTATTAAGAGATGAATTAGGGGGTAGTGTTTCTAAATATCTTTTATTATATATTTTTTTATCTATATTATTATATGTATTTTATCTATATTTTTATCTATATTATTATATATATTATTACCTATAGTATTATATCTAGGATTATATCTAGGATTATCTACAATATTATCTACAATATTATTAATATCATTTAGATTAGGATCTTGAGGAGTTAGTGTATCTTGAAACTCGGTGTTATTTATATAATTATTTATCATTTCATTTATTGCATTAAGAGATTTATGACGACTTAGATTACTTTTATTACTTTTATCACTTTTATTACTTTTAATTATAACTGGTGAATATAAATCTTCCAAATTTTCGCTTTTATTCATTTATTATTTTTTAAATAAAAAATTTAGGAGTTATTATTTGTTGATTCCGGACTAGCATTCTTACACTCTAATGAGTGTTTTTAACCTCTGTAGAACCTCCGGAATGTGTCGGAATTTTTGTTCCTATACTCAAAAGAAGTATTTCTATACCTCTCCTCTCTTCCGGAATGCTTAAGAATATTTTAATAAAATAATATTTTATTCTTTATAAAAAAATAATATTTTACTATATATAAGATTATTTTAGTAGAAATACAAATATTTTAGTAGAAATACAACTATTTTAATATATAAGACTATTTTAATAGAAATACTAATAAAAAGTATTTATACGTTGATGAAGATTTGGAATATTTTGATTTGGAATATTTTGATTTGGAATATTTTGATTTAAATCTTCATTAAGTTTTGGACATAGTGTTACATGTCTTGGAAAATTTTTCTTTAATATAATTTTTTGACAACCTCTACATTTTACTTTTTCCTTTAAACAATCCTTACACTTATATTTACTATCATAAAACTCTGTCTTAGGTTTAGTATTTTGACAACTTGTACATTGTCTTGTAGAACTTATACAAGAATTATAATGATTAGTAATTCCTTGAATTGTAAAATATTTATTACAATTACGACATAACTGATCTTTCATTTTATCTTTTTTATCTTTTTTAACCTCTTCTGTTTGTTCACATATTTTTAAATGACGTGCAAAATTTTTGTACCTTATATTTTTATTACAACCAGAACATTTTTTCGTATCCCCTTTCACAGATTTATTATTTGGATTTACATGATTATTTGGATTTACATGATTATTTTGAGTAAGGGGATTATTTGGATTTACATGATTATTTTTAGTAAAAGGATTATTTATTGTATCTAAATGATTATTTTGAGTAAAAGGATTATTTGTATTTACATGATTATTTTGAGTAAAAGGATTATTTTGCCTAGGTGTATTTTTTCTAGGTGTATTTTTTCTAGCGGTATAAAGATTTTGCCCCTGATCTGAAATAAATAAATGTTTTAATTTTTGCAATGGTTGTTCCAGTTGATTATTATTAGATTGATTATTATTAGATTGAATACCATCATAATGTTTTTTATAAAAGTTACTTCGATTAATTTTCCCACATGATGTATTTTTCATATGAGTAAACAACATAGTTGGGTTTAAAAAATCTACTCCACAAACTTGACAAATTTGAGTCATTTCCATTTTTATTTTTATTAGAAAAAAATTTCCTTTTTTTATTGTTAAAAAATGATGTTACCAAATGTTGGTGGAGGTGCATATATCCCGAATAATCGTGAATTAGAAATAGAGATAGAAAATTATATTATGAAAACTGGAGACGTTTTATCTGGTCCATTGCATCTTTCTATTCTTCCGCAACAAAATACAGAGTTAACAAATAAACAATATGTTGATACACAAATCAATGACTTAAAGGAAAAATATATAAACGATGTTATGGTTCCGCTGATGAACGAATTAAAGTTGCTTAAACTTAATGACAAATCATTAAACGAAAAATTATCAATACTTGATAAAAAGGATAGAGAGCTAGAAGCAGATATAGCAAAACTTTTTAAAAAGATTTCAGAACAATCGAAAATTTTAATATTACTTTCTTTAAATTTAAAATCTGCAGTCATTAAAAATAAACATCAGATACAACTACTGAAAGAACAATTAGAAGATGAAATAGAAAAACTACCTGAAAGAATTAAAAAAAATTTAAAGCAGTTACAAACTACATTCCAAAAAAGTGTTGATGAATTGAGTTCTAAAATTACTCAACAAATGAAAAAGATGAATAGAATAATAAATGAAGTAAACTCACTGAATGAAAAAATTGATAAAATGAAAACTCTTAAAATCAATTTAGAAAATGAATTAAAGAAAAATTTACAAGAAAACTCTAAAAAAAATAAAGAACAGTTAGATTCTGTTAAAAGACAATTAGATGTTCTTAAAATTAAGTTAAATGCACTTAAAACGGCGTTGAAGATGAATCAGGTGAAAATGCAAGTTAATAGAAAAGAAATTAAAGTACATCACACGCTACTTGACGCAATAGATAAAGTGCAACAGGCAATTAATAAAGTTATCTCGAAGTTGTTAGATATTCATAAACGTAAATCTTAAACGAGTATTGTAAATATTAACTTAAATATTTTTTACCTACAAAAAATAAGAATCATAAAAAATATAAATATAATTTAAAAAATACAAAAATATAAATATAATTTTAAAAATATAAAAGTATAAATATATAAAAGTATATAAAAGTATATAATTTTAAAAATGGATAAAATTAGAGCTAATAATTTTAAAAGAATTAAACAATTAGAAGAGTTAATAAAAGAAAGAAATATTATGAAAGAAAATCATAGAATAAAAAGAATGATTGATGCAGGTTTGGTTCCTGATAAAGTTAAACCAAAAACGCAATCTGTAAAAGTTAAGAACAAAAAATAAACATTTTTTTATAATGGACATCGGTTCATGGGTCAACGGAGATGTCTTCCAGGGCTTCGCGCTTCGCGCTTCGCCCGTATTTATTTTTTTCCCAAAAGTCAAATTTATTACTAAAAAATGCCTATAATTTATAAACACAATCTTAAACAATTTGCTTCAAATCAAAGAATTGCTCATGAACCACGTATGAATCCTGTTTATCATTATGATAATAGAGAAACCGTTCAAAAAGAAGGGGATGGCATCTTTTCTGGTATTGGTAGTATCGTTAACTTAATTAAAAATAATAAAGATTTGATTACATCTGCTGCAAAAGGAGCAGCTGCTATAGGTAGTACAGCTAGTGCAATATCAAATGCTGTTAAATCACAAAACGAATTAAAACAACTAGAAGCTATTCGTAAACTCAAGAATGATTCTGAAGAACTAAAAAAATTAAAAAAACTTTCAGATGAAACAAAAAACAAAATTGCTAACATAGCTGTTGGGGAAACCTTGAGGAGCGGAGCTCCGTCTGATAGTAAACATAATGAAAAAACAATTGAAGAAATAAGAGGTAATGGCGTCAGCAGCGGAGCTGGTCTAGCAAAATTCTAAAATTATATTTTAGTAAAAATTTTTTTCTATCTGTGAGAAAAACAAAAAGTCAAATTATTTTTTATAAAAATGTCTTCGCTTATCGAAAATAAATTTAGATTAGACGATCCTCCGTTCGTCAGTTATAATCAAAAAAAGAATGACTATATAAGAATTGCTATGAATCCCGGATCTTCCAGTAGAGTAAATACTGGAGGAGATTTAATCTTTGAAGTTGATAATCAGCAGAGTTATTTATATTTACCTGATTCATTTTTACACTGTGAATATTCTTTATATAGTGATGCTAATTTTACAACACCATTACCAGATACCGATAATATTACACTAGAGAATAATTTTTTCCCAAGTTTATTTACACAAATGCGTTTAGATGTTGCAACTCAAAATATAGAAACAATAAGTGATTCTCCAGGTGTAATTGATACAATGCTTAGATTTGTAATAATTGGTGAAAATAATAAAAAGCATGAAATCGAAGGTTGGTTTCCTGATACTAATGATGGCATAATTATTGAGGATTTAACTCACGCTGGAACAGATGCCGCAGGAATTGCGAAAGATGTAGAAAATATTGCAAAACATTTAAATAAAACAAACAATACTGCATATAAAGAAAGACGTGAATTTAACAAGAAAAGTAAGCAAACAGTAAATTGGTCATTGTCTCCATTATTCGGATATTTAGATTATGTTAAAATATCATATCAGTTAAAATTTAAATTAATAATTCATCGTACAGCAAATAATGAATTAATCTTTTTTGGTAAGACTGGAAAAAAAGCATATTTAAAAATTGATAGACTTGAATGGTGGATTAAGCATATTACTCCTAGTTTAGAGATTGAAACAGCTATTGCTAAAAGATTAAATACTAACAAACCAATTCCAGTTAATTTTCTAAAGAGAACTGCTAGTTCAGTAACTTTTTCCGAACAAAGATTTAACTGGCATTTTACTAGAACTGCGAATACTCCAAGATATTTATTACTAACATTTCAAAGAAATAATTCTCCAAGTTTTGATAAGAACAATAATATTTTTCATATTAATACAATTCGAAGTTTACAAGTTTCATTAAATCAAACTCGATATCCAATTGATCCATTAAGATTCGATGATACCAATAATCAATTTATGGAAGGATATGATGCTTATAGAAATCTTTGTATAGAATTTGGAGTTGAACCACAATTAACTCCTGGAGATTGGAGACATTTATATCCAATTTTCTGTTTCGATTTAAGTGCTCAATCTGAAGATATTATTAAAAATGGTTGTGATGTAACAATTAATATTGAAAAGAAAGATTCCACAACTTCATTGATGGCTTATGGTTTATTGCTAGAAGATGTAAAATATTCTATTGAAATTCTTAATGGGAAGATGACTAGAATAAATTAATTAAAATTTTTTCATAACTAGAATAGATTAAAAATTCTTAACTTAAAATTTTTTCATAACTAGGATAGATTAAAAATTCTTAACTTAAAATTTTTTCATAACTAGAATAGATTAAAATTTTTTCATAACTAGAATAGATTTAAATTTTTGATAACTTAAAATTTTTTATTAAAAATGTCGCAAGCGAAAAGTAATAATAATAATAAAACTGTTGAATTAAAATTACGTAATATTGTTGACAAAAATACACCTAAAACTATTACGATTAACAAAAAAAAGTATTACATAAGTAAACCAATGATAGAGAATATTCAATTACAAGAAGAAAAGAATGGCGGGATTCTCCCATTAATTCCACTAATAATAGGAGGCATAGCAGCAGCAGGAAGTGTTGCAGGTGGGACAGCTGGTATTGTCCAAGCAGTAAATAAAAATAAATCAGAGAAAGCAGCATTAGAAGAACAAAAACGACATAATAGAGAGTTAGAGAAAGTTGCTAGGGGTGAAGGGACATCGGAGATGTCTTCCAGGGCTTCGCCCGAAGGAAAAGGAGTAGTAGATAATTTTATTAGTAAATTAAAATTAGTTGATGAAGGAAAACGAGTTCTTAAAAATATTCTCCACAATGTTGATGATTTAATTGAAATTAAAGAAACTAAAGATGGTTCTGGAATATATCTAAGTCCTAGTATGATAAGGTAATAACCTGAGGAGCTTCGCTCCGATTCGGTAAAACAATTATTTTATTTTATCTTTTAAAAGTTTTTTATCTTTAAAAATGGATACCGCAAATTCCACAAATTCAGAAAATTTAATTAAATTAAAAATTGCTAATTTAGATTTATTAAATTATCTATTAAACAAAAATAAAAACTCAAACTGTCAGCATATTGGAGGTGACAAGAACAAAGTTTCACACCACTTCGGTGGTGATATACAAAAAACATTAGAAAACTTTCCTGGATTTATTTGGAGTAAGTATTCGAAAGAAAAACATCTTCCTGGTCATTCATATACTGGTCCAGGAACTCGATTAGATATAAGACTAGATGAGTATAATAATCCGAAACCAGGTGAAGAACCAATAAATAGAGTAGATGCCGCCGCTTACAGGCATGATTTAGCTTATCGAAATCATGATCTAAGTTCTCGTCATGCAGCTGATAAGAAGATGATTCAAGAATTAGATAGTATTCAGAATCCTACATTTAGAGAAAGAATTGAAAGAATGTCTGTTAAGAAAGCTTTACAAGCTAAAATATTATTCGGACAGGGTTTAAATGAAACGACAGCTAAGCTGTCTGAGAGCAACGCTCGAACTAATAACTCTGAGAGCAACGTCATGACATGTAGCTACTGCACTTATGGCCAGTGAGTGCAGCGTACAGCCTCACTGTAACCGTATTGGTCCGTGAGTTGGCGCGCACGCCAACTTCCCAGGATCCTAGGAGTCTCTCCTGAGACTGACTGGCAGAATACATTTTGCTACACTACGAGCAGCACGCACGTTTTGTTCTTGATGTAAAACATAACATGGTGTCAGAGTTTTCGTAACCTCACCGCCTCATTCTCTCCACGTTCGTCATGGCCTCATCGTCGTCGATCCCTCCGCCGAGCATTGACTGGTCATCATCCGACCTTGACACTGCTATGCGAAAGTTCCTCCGCGCCTGTAATCTGCACTTCTATGGTCCTCTGCTTAAAGTGCCAGAAGCCGTCAAAGTCAATTACCTCCTCCTCTGGTCTGGATCGACAGGACAAGACATCGCCGATACTTTCGATATTCCTGCATGCGATAAGGTCAAACTCGAACCTTACATAACTCGCTTCTCATCCTATGCCAAGCCACGAAGCAACTTCCGTGTGTCAAGATTTCGACTACTCGGGTCTCGACAGCAGTCTGGCGAATCTGTTGACTCCTACGTCAAACGACTACGCGAACTTATCGCTCAATGTGATTACGACGCTGATGAGCGAGCAACCATACTGGTCGACATTTTTATTTTCGGCCTACACCTTAAATCCGTGCAGTCCACACTTCTCAAGGAAGGGAGAAAGCTCACCATCGAAGATGCTCTACATGTCGCGCGAACAGAAGAAGCTACACGACAGCAGGTAGAGATTATTCGTGGTGCCGATCCTCGAGATCAGTATGAAGAGCGCGTCGATCGCGTCAAGACTGTTAGTAAGCCTTACAACAACTTTATGAAACCTACAGTTACCAATACAGCTCAGAAATGTGGCAACTGTGGTCGACAACATGAGCGTGGAAATTGTCCTGCCTTCGGCCAAACCTGTACTGGCTGTGGTAGGCTGGGACATTGGCAACGATGCTGCCGCTTATCGCGACGTCAGAAGACTCCGACTACGTCTACAGTAAGCGAAGTTCAGGAGAATAGCAGTGAAATCTACTTTGACACGCTTCATATACACAGCACCTCATTAAATGACGTACGGCAAGCGTTTGTCGACCTCGAATTTCAGTCTGGAAATGTGACAATGACTCTAGCTTGCAAGCTCGACACTGGAGCAGAAGGCAATGTCATTCCGAAGCGATTCTTTGAACCATTCAACTCATCTGCTGAGTTAATGCCTTCTCAGACTCGCATCGTCGCATACGGAGGTACGCCTGTCCGCCATCTTGGGGTATGTTCATTCAACCTCCGTCACGCCGACAAGCATTCCATTGCATCTTTCTTCGTGGCTGACACAGCTGGTGAGATACTACTTGGTTTACCCACCTGTCGCAAACTTGGACTTATCTCTTTCCACCTCGATGTCGAACTGAGACCGTCACAGATTTCGCGCATCGCATTGGACGATTCTCCAGGCCCTGGAGATGCAGAAGCTCGCCGCCAGATTCTTGCCGAGTACAACGATGTCTTCAAAGGAATAGGGTGCTTCAAAGAGACAGTAAGAATTGTGGTGGACCCCTCAATTCCTCCTGTGATTCATCCTCCGCGTCGGATACCGATATCACTAAAGGAAGAGTTCAAGCGCGAACTAGACTCCTTGACCGAACAAGGTATCTTGTCCCCAGTGACTCATCCAACCGACTGGGTCAACTCATGTGTCTGTGTCTCCAAACGGAACGGCACTCTACGCCTTTGTCTTGATCCACGAGACCTCAACCGCGCAATCAAACGACCCTACTACGTCACTCCAAAACTCGAAGACGTCCTCGATCGACTACATGGTGCTAAGTGGTTCAGTATTCTGGATGCACGATCTGGATACTGGAATCTGAAGCTGGACGAGGCTAGTGCCGATCTGACGACCTTCAATACTTCATTCGGCCGCTACCGTTTCAACCGCCTTCCTATGGGAATTTCGTGTGCTCAAGATGAGTTCCAACGTGCGATCGACCAGACTTTCGGCGACATCCCGAACGTGTTTGGAATCGCTGATGACCTCGTCATCGTCGGATTTGAGGAAGATGGCCGGGACCATGATGCTGCTCTCCGATCCGTCCTCAACCGAGCCCGCAACAAAGGCCCACGATTCAATGAAGAGAAGCTGATCGTCCGCGCCAGGGAAATTCCTTTCTTCGGTCACTTGATTGGTGCCAACGGTATTCGTCCTGATCCCAGCAAGGTCAACGCCATTAAGAGCATGGACCCGCCAAATGACTTGAAAGAGCTACAATCCTTCCTCGGCATGGTCAACTACCTCAACCGCTTCTCCCCTCGTCTCGCAACACTGACAGCACCACTGCGTGAGATGTTAAAACGCGACAACGAATTTGCCTGGGGTCCCGAGTTTCAACAGGCGTTTGAAAGTACGAAGGAAGATATATCCAAGACCACAGCACTACGATACTATGACCCTCAAAAGCAGCTGATACTTCAAGTCGACGCATCGGGAGTTGGCCTTGGTGCTGCTCTTCTCCAGGACAATGGCCCTATTGCCTACGCGAGCAAGGCATTGACGCAGACTGAAATGCGATACTCCAATATCGAAAGAGAAATGCTGGGAATCGTATTCGGACTCGAACGGTTTCACCATTATGTGTACGGACGCCATGTAATTGTACACAGTGATCATAAACCGCTGGAAGCGATCACTAAGAAGAATCTAGCTAACGCACCGCCCAGGTTGACACGAATGCTGTTGCGTGCTCAGCAGTACAATTTTCAAGTGACCTACCGTCGCGGAATGGACGTGCCCATTGCTGACGCACTCTCAAGAATGTCCCCAAGCAACAGTAATAACGTCTCCGAGATCGACATTGCCGTACACCACCTTGACTGCCACCTGCATGCGTCTCCTACATGCCTGACAGACATTCGACGCGAAACAGCTCGAGATGCAGAACTTAGCGCCGTTGCTGATGCCGTGAGCACCGGATGGCCAGCTCAACGCTCTGACTGCCCTCCACATTAGCCCCTTATTGGAATTACCGAGATGAACTGGGTCTACAAGACGGCCTAATCGTAAAAGGTCATCGCATCGTGATTCCGAAAGCCGTAAGACGTCGCATTCTCACACAACTGCACGCAGCTCATCAAGGAATAGAAAAGATGAAACTTCTCGCCCGCTCATCCGTATTCTGGGTTGGAATAAGCAATGACATTGAAACAATGGCTGCAGGCTGTGAAAGCTGCCAGAGACACCAGCCAGCACAACAACGCGAGCCTCTTATGCCTCATGACGTTGCCCCCTGTGCGTGGCACACTATCGCTGCGGACTTATTTCATTGGGAAAACAAAACATTTTTACTAATCGGTGATACGTATTCTCGCTTTCCCATCATTCGGAAGCTTCCTACACTGTCCTCAGGGGTCGTCATTACCTTACTCAAAGCCATATTCGACGAGCATGGCTTGCCTTCGAAACTCATAACGGACAACGGCCCACAATTTGCCTCAGCAGAATTTCAGACATTTTCTCATTCCTACGGTTTTCAACACGTGACATCATCTCCACATTACCCAAGGTCAAACGGCTTCATTGAGCGCCTTGTGTGCACAGTTAAGCAAATCTTCACAAAATGCCGCGAAACAGGTAACGATCCTCATCTGGCCATGCTGCTTTATCGCGCCACCCCTCTCGCGAACAATCTCGCATCACCTGCTGAGCTTCTCAATGGACGCCGATATCGCACTACATTGCCTTCCCGCCCCGCACCTGGAGATTCGCAAGTCCGCGACGCCCTAATTGGAATCAAGGAAAGGAACAGCCTTGTACATGACAGACACTCAAGGGAATTGCCGCCGTTAACAAACGATCAATCTGTCTACGTTCGTGATAACAGCTCTAATACGTGGAAGCCCGGCACAGTTCTCAACACCGCTTCGCAGCCTCGTTCATACATCATCAAGACTGATAATGGTATTATCAGAAGGAACCGCTGCCACTTACGCCCGTCAGTGAAATCTGACAGATCTGCCCCGCAGCTATCCAATGAAAGTGATCCCTCGACGGACTGCAGTGATAATTTTCCTTTTCTCGATGACCCTAGTGTTCGTCGGTCAGCACGTGTCCGGTTTCCTCCAGACAGACTACAGTATCGGTGACCTCATATGTTAACTTTACGATTCTATCCCTTCTGTTTGATGTGTTTGAATGCTTTTAAGAAGGGAGATGTCATGACATGTAGCTACTGCACTTATGGCCAGTGAGTGCAGCGTACAGCCTCACTGTAACCGTATTGGTCCGTGAGTTGGCGCGCACGCCAACTTCCCAGGATCCTAGGAGTCTCTCCTGAGACTGACTGGCAGAATACATTTTGCTACACTACGAGCAGCACGCACGTTTTGTTCTTGATGTAAAACATAACAGATGCCGCCGCTTACAGGCATGATTTAGCTTATCGAAATCATGATCTAAGTTCTCGTCATGCAGCTGATAAGAAGATGATTCAAGAATTAGATAGTATTCAGAATCCTACATTTAGAGAAAGAATTGAAAGAATGTCTGTTAAGAAAGCTTTACAAGCTAAAATATTATTCGGACAGGGTTTAAATGAAACGACAGCTAAGCTGTCTGAGAGCAACGCTCGAACTAATAACTCTGAGAGCAACGCTCGAACTAATAACTCTGAGAGCAACGCTCGAACCTACGCGTCCGAAATCCACAAGGAATATAGAAGGCCGAAATATCTATTGAAAGTAAAAGTATTTAATAAAGATGATATTTGGAGTGCCGATCTTATTCATATGCCGAATGAAAAAGATTATAAATACGCATTGACCGTTATAGATTTATATACACGATACGCTTGGGTAAAGCCTTTAAAAAACAAAAGTGGTCTATCAGTTAAATATGCGTTTGAAGAAATCTTTAAAGAAAGTAAGAGAAAGCCAAAAAAATTGTTTGTTGATAAAGGATCGGAATTTTATAACCGAAACGTTCAACCATTATTTGAAACTGTTTATTCAACTGAAAATGCAGGGAAGGCCGTAGTGATAGAAAGATTCAATCGGACGTTAAAAAATAAATTATTCAAGAAATTTACTGAGCAAAGAAATCAGAAATGGTTGAAGATATTACCAGGAATTGTGGAAGACTACAATAATAAAGTTCATTCTGGTATTGAAGAAACTCCAAAGAATGCTTCTGACGACCCTGATTTGATACGAAAGAAAATATTCGAGAATAATAATTTGAATGAGAGTAATCCGAATTTGCAGAAACTTAAGCCGAAATTTAAAATTGGAGATAGAGTTAGAATATTTAAATATAAGAACAAATTTGAAAAAGGCTTTGTTGGCTATTGGACTAAAGAAATATTCGAAGTTTCTAAAATAAATCAAAGTTATCCGATTACTTATGAAATTAAAGATTTAGATGATGAAGATATCAGAGGCCGATTTTATCAAAATGAATTACAGAAAACAGAGCTTTAACCTTTAGGTAGCGCTTTAGCTAGCTTCGCTTGAGTTATAGATTGTTCAATTCTAACATAATATCTAGAAATGGTACTCCTTTTTGTAATTTGTACAAAACGTATAAACATAATTGACCACAATAGGTAGTGCCTGGTGTTTGAATTTGAAATGTATTGTATGTTCCCGTTCCAAGTAATTCTTTTACTTCATTTGTAGGTGGAAGCCCGTATGAGTCAAAATAATAATTATCTCCGTTTTTACTAAAGATACCTGCTGACCAATGTACGCCGTTTTGGTCTGAAGTGTGAAGATTCGTTATGAAATTTACAGTTATTGATGGAACTTTGTTCCGGGAACTGAAGGATCCTGTTGGCCTATTTTTTAGGAATTGTAATTCGTTTCTCATTAGAACATGAAAATTCTTTATTCCTAATTCATTTGCGATTTTTTTTAAATCGAAATTCGTTGTTGTCTGTGTTCCATATAATTTCAAAAACTCATTTATGTTGCTCATTTTATAATAAAAAAATTTCTTAAGGGACCCCTAGAAGTCAGAAGGGAGGGGGTATTGATTTAAAACTGGTCTCTAATGATGTCTTTCTTTACTACTTATTCAATTTTGAAATGATTTAAAACATTTTTATAATGATGACTTTCCTTACTGTTTAGTCAGAAGGGGGGGTATTGATTTAAAACTGGTCTCTAATGATGTCTTTCTTTACTACTTATTCAATTTTGAAATGATTTAATTTAATCTAAATTTAAACGTTACATTGTTGCATTGTGTTAGTGTTTAACTACATAGAGTTAGTGTTTCGCACATATTTTATCAATAGTAATTCATTACTCATCAATATGTGAAATTCTTTACTCCCAATTGCTTAGCAATTTCATTTAAATCGAAATTTAATGTGGTTTTGTTTGCCGTATATTTTTAGAATGTCTCTAATGTTTCTCATTTTAAATGGAATAAAATCTATTTCAGAACTTTCTCAAAAGAATTAGCGTGTAGCAGCTGCTAAAATTGTTTCAGCTGATAGGGGTGAAGGAAATCACAGACAATAGCGCATAATGCGAGTTGTGAAATCTCATTCACACTATGAGAACAAAAGAACAAATACAATCTAAACACAATAGACATATGAGAGAGAAGAGAAATGAATGAGCATTTCTCTTCATTTTGGTTTCAATAACAATCATTCATGCGACATTGCTTGAATGGAAAAATACACCAACTGTCGCGCCGATGTCAGAAAGTTTGTCGATAAAGCTGTCGACATGGCGCGACAGTTGGTGTATTTTTCCATTAGCGTTCAAGGTCATTCTATTAAAAGCATATGGGAATTATTCTCATTGAAGACAAGCAATTGTTTTAAAGAATGCATTGTGAATACAATATTCCTGTAACAGACAGGAACGAGAGAGAGAGAAAGAAAGAAAGAAGACACGCTGCTCCGTAAAAGTTTAATTGAGATAACGAAGGATATATTCTTGAGGTTCCTTCCACTTTTGTTTCTTCCATTTCTGAAGTTCCTTCCACTTTTGTTTCTTCCATTTCTGAAGTTCCTTCCACTTTTGTTTCTTCCATTTTTAAAGAAATATTATTAGTCACATGATATATTTTAAAAACCTGAAAAACGTCTAAACTCATGAATTTGAAATTCTCAACTTTTATGATTTTCGGTGTCCGGTTTTAGATGACCTTGAACGGTCATGATTTAAGCGGGGGTGAAAATCGAACCGAAGGTTCTAGGGCTTCGCCCGATTGTAATTCTCAAATTTTGAGATACTCAACTTTTCTGATTTTTTCGGTGTCCTAGAACGGTCATGATTTTCAAGGTAAAAATTATAATTCTCAAATTTGAGATTTTCAACTTTTATGATTTTCGGTGTCCTGGAACGGTCATGATTTTCAAGGTAAAAATTGTAATTCTCAAATTTGAGATTTTGAAAAATTTGAAAAACTGGGTATTTTTAAAAACGCCCAAATCGGAGCGAAGCTCCTCTGGCTTTAGCCGATTTATGAATTTAGGTCTTCATAACCTGAAAAAGGGTTCAAATTCATGAATTTATGTTGTTTTTAAAAATACCATTTTTTGAAAAAATGGTACTTTTTGAATGGACTAAATTCATGAATTCAGGTCTTAAAAACCTGAAAAAGGGACTAAATTCATGAATTTATGTCGTTTTTAAAGATACCAATTTTTTTTTGACCTGTCCTGTCCTGGAACGGTCTTTTGCCCATTACTTCCACTTATTTTCTTTAACAAGTCTCTTCGAGTCCTGAGGACAGTGCTCAAGGCCCGTAAAACTAAAAAACTTTAAATTACAGGGGCCAGAAAAGTGGCGAGCAACGGGGGTGTCCTGGCCTGAGTGAATATCATACACATGTTGGGAAATACGTTGCGACAAAGAGCGCGAAGTCTGACCAACGTATCCCACACGACAAGCTTTACAAGAAATAAAGTAAATAGCATTACGCGATCTACACGTAAGCCTATGTACAATTTGGTACTTGTTATTATTTACAAAATTATGTACAGAATTAGTAAAAGTACTGTATATACAAATATTACAGGAAGAAGTACACGGAAAGTAGCCAGTGGACCACTCAAGTGGAGTCTGACCGGTCAAGGAAAGGACACGTCTTACTGCAGAACGAATTTCTGTGCGAGAATAACCTTGTTCAATCCAGCGTGGTTGAACAACCTTCTTGGTGTCACAAAAGTCTTTATAACAGCTGCTTCTGGTAGCCCAACGGTAAACATGTCCAAAAACAATAGACTTGAAAACACTATGTGGATGAAACGATGACTTAGACAAAATGGCATGCGTGTCAGTAGGCTTAAATCCGACTTTGTACATAATACTGTTATTAGCTTTATACAATAAAAGATCTAAAAAACGAATTTTAATACTGTCATGGCAAATCTCGACATTAATACTGTCATATAAATTATTAACAAAGTTATAAAACGTAAACAATGAGGCCTCAGTTGAGTTCCAAATAAAGAATACATCGTCGATGTACCGCAACCAACAAATAGGAGGAGGGCTAAAGTTCATGGCTGCTTCATCCCAATCGGAAAGAAAAATATTCGCGTAAGAGGGTCCAAACGCACAACCCATTGCGGTACCCTGTACTTGCACAAAGCGTTCACCCCGAAAAGCAAAGTTATTGGAAGTCAAAAGTAGACGCAACATTGTTAGTAAAGTCAAATCGGGTCTTTTCGCATCGGGAAACTTATGAAAGGCCCGACTGACAGCTGCGATACCCGCCTCTGTGGGAATATTTGTATATAATGAGGCGACATCTAAAGTAACGAACTTAGAAGAATCGCTCACAGCAACATCTTTGAGGATGCTAATGACATGAAGAGAGTCTCTCACATAACTCCTTGATAATTGGGCAAGAGGACCCAGGAAAAACTCAATGAGAGAAGCACACGTGCGTGTAACACTCCCAGTATCGGACACAATTGGCCGACCAGGCGGCATAGAAGAGTACAACCAGGATTGTTTGTGCACTTTAGGGAGCAGATAGAATTTTCTCGGTTTAGTAGGACAGTGAGGCTCGAGAGCCGAAAGCTCACGTCTAGACAAAAATTTGCTCTTATATAAATAAGACAATAAATTCACAAGACGGGCCCGGGTATGAGCATCCAAGTCCACCTCTAGCGGCTCATAAAACGCTTGATCACTTAGTTGTCGGAAGGCTTCGGACTCATACTGATTAACTGGTAGGATAGCCCAACCACTTCCCTTGTCCATTGTGGTAACAACAACAGAGTCATCAACACTTAAACGTAGAAGTTCCTGACGCTCCTCCGGACTCAAATTGTCCAACGGAAAGCAAGATGAGCAACCCCTCAACAAGTTCGTGACATGACGTAGCACTTCCATACAAGACTGCAAAACAGTATCCGGGATCATCTCCCGCGGCGGAAACTTTCCACTAGTATATGGGAATCTGCAACTGAAGGTGGAGCGAAGGTTCACAAAGGACCACTGATATTTTCGTAAGAAGTCAGCAACGCCAAACAAAATATCCTTATGGCAACAAGAGCCGACAGGAGTCGGGATAAACTTATCTGTGTGCCGGAGAAGACGAGAGGTAGCAGGGCTAACTTCAAAGGTGGCGGTAGTACATAAAAAGTTTTCTCGAATAAGGTTTTCGAACGAGAAGGAGCTGGTGGTACACCTAGCTAGACCCGATCTAAAAAATCCCTCACGTACTGATATGCAGACTCCTTTTCCTCAGTGTTCCAGTTATTCTCCTTAACAGAGAATTCTGGGCCAACGGTGATGACGTCACAAAGACTGCCGAACTTAGAGGTGATGGAGTTGTTGAGTTCACCAAGGTTAGACATAACCTCATCATCAGCGCCTGATGGAATGCACGCTAGGAAAACACTGATCCTTGCATTCGGGAACAATCGCTTGATGTTATAAAGAGCTGAACGGCAAGTGGTGAAGTTAGTTGAATGCTTGTTCCTTTCATCTAAATATGAAATGCAGAGCACGAACTCAGATACGTTCTCGTAAACTCCCTTGAGAGACTGCAAATATTGCTTAAAAAAGCTAAGGCGTCCCTTCTCAGTCGAGAGCACGGTCGTGTCATCAAATGAAAAGTCTTTCCAATTCCTGTCACCCACAAGAACCTTTGACTTAGAGAGATCGAGGTCCGAACGAGACGAGGGAGCATCTTTGGAAGTCAAAGTAACCATGTCAACAATTCTTGATTGTACCAAGTTAGTGTTCAGTGAAGAAATGGCTTGGATTGTATCCGGCTGGTCCACTGAAGAATCACTCGCCACAGGAGCTGACTTTGAAGAGTTGAAAGACTCCGTGGGTGCAGGTGTACATACAGAAGAACCAGGCGAGACCGTCGGCGCAAGAGTCGAAAAAGAAGCCGTTATCGAAACAGGATCATCAGTCGAAGTACTGGGATCCGAGGAAAGTTCAACCACGATGGACTGGGTTTCGGTCATCAAATCGTCATCAGTGACAGGGCTAGTCTGAGTGCCCTTCTCTGAAATCTCTTTCACAGTCAGCGAATTAGAGCCAACAAAAGCAGAGGGAGCATCCACCACGAAAGTATTAGAAGGCATCATTGGCGGATGCTGTACCGGGTGAGACTCCACCAAAAAGAGTTGGTGCGCCTTGATCGTAGAGATCGCGTCGTCAAGGACACTGTCCAACAGCTTCCTTCCCAATTGGGATCTGGCCCATCGAGTTATCATCTGTAAGGACCTATCAAACACATGAGTTGGGATACCATTTAAGGAGATGAAGGAAATTGCATCCGCAATAAGGTCAGAGTAGTGGTCATGAAGAGATTGCCTCACTTGGCAACACCATTGAGTAGAAACTGTTTCCATTCTGGTTCGGAAAGAATCATTCTCGAACGCGG
The DNA here is from genome assembly GCA_907163375.1 of Prostheceraeus crozeri. Classification (NCBI taxonomy): domain Eukaryota; kingdom Metazoa; phylum Platyhelminthes; order Polycladida; family Euryleptidae; genus Prostheceraeus; species Prostheceraeus crozeri. Next base: position 55,026 of record CAJQUW010010211.1, read on the forward strand.
GATGTACTCCTGAGGCAAGAAAGTTAGCTTTCTTCGCGAGAGATGGTGGAAAACCCTTCGCCACGACAGCTTGATGATGGAAACATTTTAGAATTACAAAATGTTGCTTCGTAATCATGAAGAATTCTTGGGGAATCCTTTGATGTTGTGGCCGAGGATTACGAGCCTGTTGATTTCTGACATGAGGTCGACGGCCATTAGTACGTGAGTTGGAACCCATGCCAGACCGTGTGTCCGAACGGTTTTGGGAGCGGAAAAATACTCGTGACATAGTAGGCCGGGTCCTCGATCGAGACAGTGAGAGTGAGAGGGAGAGTGAGAGAGACACCCAGAGATCTTCACACCGACCACTAGCCACCAGAAATCGATTATGAAGGAAAACAGTACGATTCGTTGAAGACCGGTTTCGCTTTATTGCTTCCTCAGTTCAACAAATACACTGTAAAGTAATAGAAAAGTGACTGGACTCAACTGGTTAGAGGCACGTAAAGCAGGTAACTCAAGCAATTAAACAGTTAAAGCATGCAGGACAATCATTCAAAAATTAAAGCATGCAAACAGCAAAATGCAAGAATGAACCATGCAAATCATAACGCAAAACATGCAACGAAATGAATCAATAATGCATGCAACTGATAATTCAAAAGCCATGCAACATATAACTCAAAAGTCATGCAACCGATAACTTAAAGGACATGCAAAAGGAAAATCAATAAGTGTGCAGCAAGTAGACAAAGAATGGAAGACGTGTCAACGATGTGAGGTGAGAATCTTCCCAATGTTCCTATGCATGCGAAAAGAGGGACAAATGTCAATGTCAGAAAGTTCCCTCTTGCACAGTTGAACTACACGCTGACTACAAGTGCTGAAGGGTAGTACTAGGTGCATCTTGTCACGACGATTCAGCTCTATATTCAGGCCTTTTGGATGGAGTGTGTGAAGGCGCTGAATCCACTTATTTTCTTTAACAAGTCTCTTCGAGTCCTGAGGACAGTGCTCAAGGCCCGTAAAACTAAAAAACTTTAAATTACAGGGGCCAGAAAAGTGGCGAGCAACGGGGGTGTCCTGGCCTGAGTGAATATCATACACATGTTGGGAAATACGTTGCGACAAAGAGCGCGAAGTCTGACCAACGTATCCCACACGACAAGCTTTACAAGAAATAAAGTAAATAGCATTACGCGATCTACACGTAAGCCTATGTACAATTTGGTACTTGTTATTATTTACAAAATTATGTACAGAATTAGTAAAAGTACTGTATATACAAATATTACAGGAAGAAGTACACGGAAAGTAGCCAGTGGACCACTCAAGTGGAGTCTGACCGGTCAAGGAAAGGACACGTCTTACTGCAGAACGAATTTCTGTGCGAGAATAACCTTGTTCAATCCAGCGTGGTTGAACAACCTTCTTGGTGTCACAAAAGTCTTTATAACAGCTGCTTCTGGTAGCCCAACGGTAAACATGTCCAAAAACAATAGACTTGAAAACACTATGTGGATGAAACGATGACTTAGACAAAATGGCATGCGTGTCAGTAGGCTTAAATCCGACTTTGTACATAATACTGTTATTAGCTTTATACAATAAAAGATCTAAAAAACGAATTTTAATACTGTCATGGCAAATCTCGACATTAATACTGTCATATAAATTATTAACAAAGTTATAAAACGTAAACAATGAGGCCTCAGTTGAGTTCCAAATAAAGAATACATCGTCGATGTACCGCAACCAACAAATAGGAGGAGGGCTAAAGTTCATGGCTGCTTCATCCCAATCGGAAAGAAAAATATTCGCGTAAGAGGGTCCAAACGCACAACCCATTGCGGTACCCTGTACTTGCACAAAGCGTTCACCCCGAAAAGCAAAGTTATTGGAAGTCAAAAGTAGACGCAACATTGTTAGTAAAGTCAAATCGGGTCTTTTCGCATCGGGAAACTTATGAAAGGCCCGACTGACAGCTGCGATACCCGCCTCTGTGGGAATATTTGTATATAATGAGGCGACATCTAAAGTAACGAACTTAGAAGAATCGCTCACAGCAACATCTTTGAGGATGCTAATGACATGAAGAGAGTCTCTCACATAACTCCTTGATAATTGGGCAAGAGGACCCAGGAAAAACTCAATGAGAGAAGCACACGTGCGTGTAACACTACCAGTATCGGACACAATTGGCCGACCAGGCGGCATAGAAGAGTACAACCAGGATTGTTTGTGCACTTTAGGGAGCAGGTAGAATTTTCTCGGTTTAGTAGGACAGTGAGGCTCGAGAGCCGAAAGCTCACGTCTAGACAAAAATTTGCTCTTATATAAATAAGACAATAAATTCACAAGACGGGCCCGGGTATGAGCATCCAAGTCCACCTCTAGCGGCTCATAAAACGCTTGATCACTTAGTTGTCGGAAGGCTTCGGACTCATACTGATTAACTGGTAGGATAGCCCAACCACTTCCCTTGTCCATTGTGGTAACAACAACAGAGTCATCAACACTTAAACGTAGAAGTTCCTGACGCTCCTCCGGACTCAAATTGTCCAACGGAAAGCAAGATGAGCAACCCCTCAACAAGTTCGTGACATGACGTAGCACTTCCATACAAGACTGCAAAACAGTATCCGGGATCATCTCCCGCGGCGGAAACTTTCCACTAGTATATGGGAATCTGCAACTGAAGGTGGAGCGAAGGTTCACAAAGGACCACTGATATTTTCGTAAGAAGTCAGCAACGCCAAACAAAATATCCTTATGGCAACAAGAGCCGACAGGAGTCGGGATAAACTTATCTGTGTGCCGGAGAAGACGAGAGGTAGCAGGGCTAACTTCAAAGGTGGCGGTAGTACATAAAAAGTTTTCTCGAATAAGGTTTTCGAACGAGAAGGAGCTGGTGGTACACCTAGCTAGACCCGATCTAAAAAATCCCTCACGTACTGATATGCAGACTCCTTTTCCTCAGTGTTCCAGTTATTCTCCTTAACAGAGAATTCTGGGCCAACGGTGATGACGTCACAAAGACTGCCGAACTTAGAGGTGATGGAGTTGTTGAGTTCACCAAGGTTAGACATAACCTCATCATCAGCGCCTGATGGAATGCACGCTAGGAAAACACTGATCCTTGCATTCGGGAACAATCGCTTGATGTTATAAAGAGCTGAACGGCAAGTGGTGAAGTTAGTTGAATGCTTGTTCCTTTCATCTAAATATGAAATGCAGAGCACGAACTCAGATACGTTCTCGTAAACTCCCTTGAGAGACTGCAAATATTGCTTAAAAAAGCTAAGGCGTCCCTTCTCAGTCGAGAGCACGGTCGTGTCATCAAATGAAAAGTCTTTCCAATTCCTGTCACCCACAAGAACCTTTGACTTAGAGAGATCGAGGTCCGAACGAGACGAGGGAGCATCTTTGGAAGTCAAAGTAACCATGTCAACAATTCTTGATTGTACCAAGTTAGTGTTCAGTGAAGAAATGGCTTGGATTGTATCCGGCTGGTCCACTGAAGAATCACTCGCCACAGGAGCTGACTTTGAAGAGTTGAAAGACTCCGTGGGTGCAGGTGTACATACAGAAGAACCAGGCGAGACCGTCGGCGCAAGAGTCGAAAAAGAAGCCGTTATCGAAACAGGATCATCAGTCGAAGTACTGGGATCCGAGGAAAGTTCAACCACGATGGACTGGGTTTCGGTCATCAAATCGTCATCAGTGACAGGGCTAGTCTGAGTGCCCTTCTCTGAAATCTCTTTCACAGTCAGCGAATTAGAGCCAACAAAAGCAGAGGGAGCATCCACCACGAAAGTATTAGAAGGCATCATTGGCGGATGCTGTACCGGGTGAGACTCCACCAAAAAGAGTTGGTGCGCCTTGATCGTAGAGATCGCGTCGTCAAGGACACTGTCCAACAGCTTCCTTCCCAATTGGGATCTGGCCCATCGAGTTATCATCTGTAAGGACCTATCAAACACATGAGTTGGGATACCATTTAAGGAGATGAAGGAAATTGCATCCGCAATAAGGTCAGAGTAGTGGTCATGAAGAGATTGCCTCACTTGGCAACACCATTGAGTAGAAACTGTTTCCATTCTGGTTCGGAAAGAATCATTCTCGAACGCGGGATGTACTCCTGAGGCAAGAAAGTTAGCTTTCTTCGCGAGAGATGGTGGAAAACCCTTCGCCACGACAGCTTGATGATGGAAACATTTTAGAATTACAAAATGTTGCTTCGTAATCATGAAGAATTCTTGGGGAATCCTTTGATGTTGTGGCCGAGGATTACGAGCCTGTTGATTTCTGACATGAGGTCGACGGCCATTAGTACGTGAGTTGGAACCCATGCCAGACCGTGTGTCCGAACGGTTTTGGGAGCGGAAAAATACTCGTGACATAGTAGGCCGGGTCCTCGATCGAGACAGTGAGAGTGAGAGGGAGAGTGAGAGAGACACCCAGAGATCTTCACACCGACCACTAGCCACCAGAAATCGATTATGAAGGAAAACAGTACGATTCGTTGAAGACCGGTTTCGCTTTATTGCTTCCTCAGTTCAACAAATACACTGTAAAGTAATAGAAAAGTGACTGGACTCAACTGGTTAGAGGCACGTAAAGCAGGTAACTCAAGCAATTAAACAGTTAAAGCATGCAGGACAATCATTCAAAAATTAAAGCATGCAAACAGCAAAATGCAAGAATGAACCATGCAAATCATAACGCAAAACATGCAACGAAATGAATCAATAATGCATGCAACTGATAATTCAAAAGCCATGCAACATATAACTCAAAAGTCATGCAACCGATAACTTAAAGGACATGCAAAAGGAAAATCAATAAGTGTGCAGCAAGTAGACAAAGAATGGAAGACGTGTCAACGATGTGAGGTGAGAATCTTCCCAATGTTCCTATGCATGCGAAAAGAGGGACAAATGTCAATGTCAGAAAGTTCCCTCTTGCACAGTTGAACTACACGCTGACTACAAGTGCTGAAGGGTAGTACTAGGTGCATCTTGTCACGACGATTCAGCTCTATATTCAGGCCTTTTGGATGGAGTGTGTGAAGGCGCTGAATCCACTTATTTTCTTTAACAAGTCTCTTCGAGTCCTGAGGACAGTGCTCAAGGCCCGTAAAACTAAAAAAGTTTAAATTACAGGGGCCAGAAAAGTGGCGAGCAACGGGGGTGTCCTGGCCTGAGTGAATATCATACACATGTTGGGAAATACGTTGCGACAAAGAGCGCGAAGTCTGACCAACGTATCCCACACGACAAGCTTTACAAGAAATAAAGTAAATAGCATTACGCGATCTACACGTAAGCCTATGTACAATTTGGTACTTGTTATTATTTACAAAATTATGTACAGAATTAGTAAAAGTACTGTATATACAAATATTACAGGAAGAAGTACACGGAAAGTAGCCAGTGGACCACTCAAGTGGAGTCTGACCGGTCAAGGAAAGGACACGTCTTACTGCAGAACGAATTTCTGTGCGAGAATAACCTTGTTCAATCCAGCGTGGTTGAACAACCTTCTTGGTGTCACAAAAGTCTTTATAACAGCTGCTTCTGGTAGCCCAACGGTAAACATGTCCAAAAACAATAGACTTGAAAACACTATGTGGATGAAACGATGACTTAGACAAAATGGCATGCGTGTCAGTAGGCTTAAATCCGACTTTGTACATAATACTGTTATTAGCTTTATACAATAAAAGATCTAAAAAAACGAATTTTAATACTGTCATGGCAAATCTCGACATTAATACTGTCATATAAATTATTAACAAAGTTATAAAACGTAAACAATGAGGCCTCAGTTGAGTTCCAAATAAAGAATACATCGTCGATGTACCGCAACCAACAAATAGGAGGAGGGCTAAAGTTCATGGCTGCTTCATCCCAATCGGAAAGAAAAATATTCGCGTAAGAGGGTCCAAACGCACAACCCATTGCGGTACCCTGTACTTGCACAAAGCGTTCACCCCGAAAAGCAAAGTTATTGGAAGTCAAAAGTAGACGCAACATTGTTAGTAAAGTCAAATCGGGTCTTTTCGCATCGGGAAACTTATGAAAGGCCCGACTGACAGCTGCGATACCGCCTCTGTGGGAATATTTGTATATAATGAGGCGACATCTAAAGTAACGAACTTAGAAGAATCGCTCACAGCAACATCTTTGAGGATGCTAATGACATGAAGAGAGTCTCTCACATAACTCCTTGATAATTGGGCAAGAGGACCCAGGAAAAACTCAATGAGAGAAGCACACGTGCGTGTAACACTACCAGTATCGGACACAATTGGCCGACCAGGCGGCATAGAAGAGTACAACCAGGATTGTTTGTGCACTTTAGGGAGCAGGTAGAATTTTCTCGGTTTAGTAGGACAGTGAGGCTCGAGAGCCGAAAGCTCACGTCTAGACAAAAATTTGCTCTTATATAAATAAGACAATAAATTCACAAGACGGGCCCGGGTATGAGCATCCAAGTCCACCTCTAGCGGCTCATAAAACGCTTGATCACTTAGTTGTCGGAAGGCTTCGGACTCATACTGATTAACTGGTAGGATAGCCCAACCACTTCCCTTGTCCATTGTGGTAACAACAACAGAGTCATCAACACTTAAACGTAGAAGTTCCTGACGCTCCTCCGGACTCAAATTGTCCAACGGAAAGCAAGATGAGCAACCCCTCAACAAGTTCGTGACATGACGTAGCACTTCCATACAAGACTGCAAAACAGTATCCGGGATCATCTCCCGCGGCGGAAACTTTCCACTAGTATATGGGAATCTGCAACTGAAGGTGGAGCGAAGGTTCACAAAGGACCACTGATATTTTCGTAAGAAGTCAGCAACGCCAAACAAAATATCCTTATGGCAACAAGAGCCGACAGGAGTCGGGATAAACTTATCTGTGTGCCGGAGAAGACGAGAGGTAGCAGGGCTAACTTCAAAGGTGGCGGTAGTACATAAAAAGTTTTCTCGAATAAGGTTTTCGAACGAGAAGGAGCTGGTGGTACACCTAGCTAGACCCGATCTAAAAAATCCCTCACGTACTGATATGCAGACTCCTTTTCCTCAGTGTTCCAGTTATTCTCCTTAACAGAGAATTCTGGGCCAACGGTGATGACGTCACAAAGACTGCCGAACTTAGAGGTGATGGAGTTGTTGAGTTCACCAAGGTTAGACATAACCTCATCATCAGCGCCTGATGGAATGCACGCTAGGAAAACACTGATCCTTGCATTCGGGAACAATCGCTTGATGTTATAAAGAGCTGAACGGCAAGTGGTGAAGTTAGTTGAATGCTTGTTCCTTTCATCTAAATATGAAATGCAGAGCACGAACTCAGATACGTTCTCGTAAACTCCCTTGAGAGACTGCAAATATTGCTTAAAAAAGCTAAGGCGTCCCTTCTCAGTCGAGAGCACGGTCGTGTCATCAAATGAAAAGTCTTTCCAATTCCTGTCACCCACAAGAACCTTTGACTTAGAGAGATCGAGGTCCGAACGAGACGAGGGAGCATCTTTGGAAGTCAAAGTAACCATGTCAACAATTCTTGATTGTACCAAGTTAGTGTTCAGTGAAGAAATGGCTTGGATTGTATCCGGCTGGTCCACTGAAGAATCACTCGCCACAGGAGCTGACTTTGAAGAGTTGAAAGACTCCGTGGGTGCAGGTGTACATACAGAAGAACCAGGCGAGACCGTCGGCGCAAGAGTCGAAAAAGAAGCCGTTATCGAAACAGGATCATCAGTCGAAGTACTGGGATCCGAGGAAAGTTCAACCACGATGGACTGGGTTTCGGTCACCAAATCGTCATCAGTGACAGGGCTAGTCTGAGTACCCTTCTCTGAAATCTCTTTCACAGTCAGCGAATTAGAGCCAACAAAAGCAGAGGGAGCATCCACCACGAAAGTATTAGAAGGCATCATTGGCGGATGCTGTACCGGGTGAGACTCCACCAAAAAGAGTTGGTGCGCCTTGATCGTAGAGATCGCGTCGTCAAGGACACTGTCCAACAGCTTCCTTCCCAATTGGGATCTGGCCCATCGAGTTATCATCTGTAAGGACCTATCAAACACATGAGTTGGGATACCATTTAAGGAGATGAAGGAAATTGCATCCGCAATAAGGTCAGAGTAGTGGTCATGAAGAGATTGCCTCACTTGGCAACACCATTGAGTAGAAACTGTTTCCATTCTGGTTCGGAAAGAATCATTCTCGAACGCGGGATGTACTCCTGAGGCAAGAAAGTTAGCTTTCTTCGCGAGAGATGGTGGAAAACCCTTCGCCACGACAGCTTGATGATGGAAACATTTTAGAATTACAAAATGTTGCTTCGTAATCATGAAGAATTCTTGGGGAATCCTTTGATGTTGTGGCCGAGGATTACGAGCCTGTTGATTTCTGACATGAGGTCGACGGCCATTAGTACGTGAGTTGGAACCCATGCCAGACCGTGTGTCCGAACGGTTTTGGGAGCGGAAAAATACTCGTGACATAGTAGGCCGGGTCCTCGATCGAGACAGTGAGAGTGAGAGGGAGAGTGAGAGAGACACCCAGAGATCTTCACACCGACCACTAGCCACCAGAAATCGATTATGAAGGAAAACAGTACGATTCGTTGAAGACCGGTTTCGCTTTATTGCTTCCTCAGTTCAACAAATACACTGTAAAGTAATAGAAAAGTGACTGGACTCAACTGGTTAGAGGCACGTAAAGCAGGTAACTCAAGCAATTAAACAGTTAAAGCATGCAGGACAATCATTCAAAAATTAAAGCATGCAAACAGCAAAATGCAAGAATGAACCATGCAAATCATAACGCAAAACATGCAACGAAATGAATCAATAATGCATGCAACTGATAATTCAAAAGCCATGCAACATATAACTCAAAAGTCATGCAACCGATAACTTAAAGGACATGCAAAAGGAAAATCAATAAGTGTGCAGCAAGTAGACAAAGAATGGAAGACGTGTCAACGATGTGAGGTGAGAATCTTCCCAATGTTCCTATGCATGCGAAAAGAGGGACAAATGTCAATGTCAGAAAGTTCCCTCTTGCACAGTTGAACTACACGCTGACTACAAGTGCTGAAGGGTAGTACTAGGTGCATCTTGTCACGACGATTCAGCTCTATATTCAGGCCTTTTGGATGGAGTGTGTGAAGGCGCTGAATCCACTTATTTTCTTTAACAAGTCTCTTCGAGTCCTGAGGACAGTGCTCAAGGCCCGTAAAACTAAAAAACTTTAAATTACAGGGGCCAGAAAAGTGGCGAGCAACGGGGGTGTCCTGGCCTGAGTGAATATCATACACATGTTGGGAAATACGTTGCGACAAAGAGCGCGAAGTCTGACCAACGTATCCCACACGACAAGCTTTACAAGAAATAAAGTAAATAGCATTACGCGATCTACACGTAAGCCTATGTACAATTTGGTACTTGTTATTATTTACAAAATTATGTACAGAATTAGTAAAAGTACTGTATATACAAATATTACAGGAAGAAGTACACGGAAAGTAGCCAGTGGACCACTCAAGTGGAGTCTGACCGGTCAAGGAAAGGACACGTCTTACTGCAGAACGAATTTCTGTGCGAGAATAACCTTGTTCAATCCAGCGTGGTTGAACAACCTTCTTGGTGTCACAAAAGTCTTTATAACAGCTGCTTCTGGTAGCCCAACGGTAAACATGTCCAAAAACAATAGACTTGAAAACACTATGTGGATGAAACGATGACTTAGACAAAATGGCATGCGTGTCAGTAGGCTTAAATCCGACTTTGTACATAATACTGTTATTAGCTTTATACAATAAAAGATCTAAAAAACGAATTTTAATACTGTCATGGCAAATCTCGACATTAATACTGTCATATAAATTATTAACAAAGTTATAAAACGTAAACAATGAGGCCTCAGTTGAGTTCCAAATAAAGAATACATCGTCGATGTACCGCAACCAACAAATAGGAGGAGGGCTAAAGTTCATGGCTGCTTCATCCCAATCGGAAAGAAAAATATTCGCGTAAGAGGGTCCAAACGCACAACCCATTGCGGTACCCTGTACTTGCACAAAGCGTTCACCCCGAAAAGCAAAGTTATTGGAAGTCAAAAGTAGACGCAACATTGTTAGTAAAGTCAAATCGGGTCTTTTCGCATCGGGAAACTTATGAAAGGCCCGACTGACAGCTGCGATACCCGCCTCTGTGGGAATATTTGTATATAATGAGGCGACATCTAAAGTAACGAACTTAGAAGAATCGCTCACAGCAACATCTTTGAGGATGCTAATGACATGAAGAGAGTCTCTCACATAACTCCTTGATAATTGGGCAAGAGGACCCAGGAAAAACTCAATGAGAGAAGCACACGTGCGTGTAACACTACCAGTATCGGACACAATTGGCCGACCAGGCGGCATAGAAGAGTACAACCAGGATTGTTTGTGCACTTTAGGGAGCAGGTAGAATTTTCTCGGTTTAGTAGGACAGTGAGGCTCGAGAGCCGAAAGCTCACGTCTAGACAAAAATTTGCTCTTATATAAATAAGACAATAAATTCACAAGACGGGCCCGGGTATGAGCATCCAAGTCCACCTCTAGCGGCTCATAAAACGCTTGATCACTTAGTTGTCGGAAGGCTTCGGACTCATACTGATTAACTGGTAGGATAGCCCAACCACTTCCCTTGTCCATTGTGGTAACAACAACAGAGTCATCAACACTTAAACGTAGAAGTTCCTGACGCTCCTCCGGACTCAAATTGTCCAACGGAAAGCAAGATGAGCAACCCCTCAACAAGTTCGTGACATGACGTAGCACTTCCATACAAGACTGCAAAACAGTATCCGGGATCATCTCCCGCGGCGGAAACTTTCCACTAGTATATGGGAATCTGCAACTGAAGGTGGAGCGAAGGTTCACAAAGGACCACTGATATTTTCGTAAGAAGTCAGCAACGCCAAACAAAATATCCTTATGGCAACAAGAGCCGACAGGAGTCGGGATAAACTTATCTGTGTGCCGGAGAAGACGAGAGGTAGCAGGGCTAACTTCAAAGGTGGCGGTAGTACATAAAAAGTTTTCTCGAATAAGGTTTTCGAACGAGAAGGAGCTGGTGGTACACCTAGCTAGACCCGATCTAAAAAATCCCTCACGTACTGATATGCAGACTCCTTTTCCTCAGTGTTCCAGTTATTCTCCTTAACAGAGAATTCTGGGCCAACGGTGATGACGTCACAAAGACTGCCGAACTTAGAGGTGATGGAGTTGTTGAGTTCACCAAGGTTAGACATAACCTCATCATCAGCGCCTGATGGAATGCACGCTAGGAAAACACTGATCCTTGCATTCGGGAACAATCGCTTGATGTTATAAAGAGCTGAACGGCAAGTGGTGAAGTTAGTTGAATGCTTGTTCCTTTCATCTAAATATGAAATGCAGAGCACGAACTCAGATACGTTCTCGTAAACTCCCTTGAGAGACTGCAAATATTGCTTAAAAAAGCTAAGGCGTCCCTTCTCAGTCGAGAGCACGGTCGTGTCATCAAATGAAAAGTCTTTCCAATTCCTGTCACCCACAAGAACCTTTGACTTAGAGAGATCGAGGTCCGAACGAGACGAGGGAGCATCTTTGGAAGTCAAAGTAACCATGTCAACAATTCTTGATTGTACCAAGTTAGTGTTCAGTGAAGAAATGGCTTGGATTGTATCCGGCTGGTCCACTGAAGAATCACTCGCCACAGGAGCTGACTTTGAAGAGTTGAAAGACTCCGTGGGTGCAGGTGTACATACAGAAGAACCAGGCGAGACCGTCGGCGCAAGAGTCGAAAAAGAAGCCGTTATCGAAACAGGATCATCAGTCGAAGTACTGGGATCCGAGGAAAGTTCAACCACGATGGACTGGGTTTCGGTCACCAAATCGTCATCAGTGACAGGGCTAGTCTGAGTGCCCTTCTCTGAAATCTCTTTCACAGTCAGCGAATTAGAGCCAACAAAAGCAGAGGGAGCATCCACCACGAAAGTATTAGAAGGCATCATTGGCGGATGCTGTACCGGGTGAGACTCCACCAAAAAGAGTTGGTGCGCCTTGATCGTAGAGATCGCGTCGTCAAGGACACTGTCCAACAGCTTCCTTCCCAATTGGGATCTGGCCCATCGAGTTATCATCTGTAAGGACCTATCAAACACATGAGTTGGGATACCATTTAAGGAGATGAAGGAAATTGCATCCGCAATAAGGTCAGAGTAGTGGTCATGAAGAGATTGCCTCACTTGGCAACACCATTGAGTAGAAACTGTTTCCATTCTGGTTCGGAAAGAATCATTCTCGAACGCGGGATGTACTCCTGAGGCAAGAAAGTTAGCTTTCTTCGCGAGAGATGGTGGAAAACCCTTCGCCACGACAGCTTGATGATGGAAACATTTTAGAATTACAAAATGTTGCTTCGTAATCATGAAGAATTCTTGGGGAATCCTTTGATGTTGTGGCCGAGGATTACGAGCCTGTTGATTTCTGACATGAGGTCGACGGCCATTAGTACGTGAGTTGGAACCCATGCCAGACCGTGTGTCCGAACGGTTTTGGGAGCGGAAAAATACTCGTGACATAGTAGGCCGGGTCCTCGATCGAGACAGTGAGAGTGAGAGGGAGAGTGAGAGAGACACCCAGAGATCTTCACAACCGACCACTAGCCACCAGAAATCGATTATGAAGGAAAACAGTACGATTCGTTGAAGACCGGTTTCGCTTTATTGCTTCCTCAGTTCAACAAATACACTGTAAAGTAATAGAAAAGTGACTGGACTCAACTGGTTAGAGGCACGTAAAGCAGGTAACTCAAGCAATTAAACAGTTAAAGCATGCAGGACAATCATTCAAAAATTAAAGCATGCAAACAGCAAAATGCAAGAATGAACCATGCAAATCATAACGCAAAACATGCAACGAAATGAATCAATAATGCATGCAACTGATAATTCAAAAGCCATGCAACATATAACTCAAAAGTCATGCAACCGATAACTTAAAGGACATGCAAAAGGAAAATCAATAAGTGTGCAGCAAGTAGACAAAGAATGGAAGACGTGTCAACGATGTGAGGTGAGAATCTTCCCAATGTTCCTATGCATGCGAAAAGAGGGACAAATGTCAATGTCAGAAAGTTCCCTCTTGCACAGTTGAACTACACGCTGACTACAAGTGCTGAAGGGTAGTACTAGGTGCATCTTGTCACGACGATTCAGCTCTATATTCAGGCCTTTTGGATGGAGTGTGTGAAGGCGCTGAATCCACTTATTTTCTTTAACAAGTCTCTTCGAGTCCTGAGGACAGTGCTCAAGGCCCGTAAAACTAAAAAACTTTAAATTACAGGGGCCAGAAAAGTGGCGAGCAACGGGGGTGTCCTGGCCTGAGTGAATATCATACACATGTTGGGAAATACGTTGCGACAAAGAGCGCGAAGTCTGACCAACGTATCCCACACGACAAGCTTTACAAGAAATAAAGTAAATAGCATTACGCGATCTACACGTAAGCCTATGTACAATTTGGTACTTGTTATTATTTACAAAATTATGTACAGAATTAGTAAAAGTACTGTATATACAAATATTACAGGAAGAAGTACACGGAAAGTAGCCAGTGGACCACTCAAGTGGAGTCTGACCGGTCAAGGAAAGGACACGTCTTACTGCAGAACGAATTTCTGTGCGAGAATAACCTTGTTCAATCCAGCGTGGTTGAACAACCTTCTTGGTGTCACAAAAGTCTTTATAACAGCTGCTTCTGGTAGCCCAACGGTAAACATGTCCAAAAACAATAGACTTGAAAACACTATGTGGATGAAACGATGACTTAGACAAAATGGCATGCGTGTCAGTAGGCTTAAATCCGACTTTGTACATAATACTGTTATTAGCTTTATACAATAAAAGATCTAAAAAACGAATTTTAATACTGTCATGGCAAATCTCGACATTAATACTGTCATATAAATTATTAACAAAGTTATAAAACGTAAACAATGAGGCCTCAGTTGAGTTCCAAATAAAGAATACATCGTCGATGTACCGCAACCAACAAATAGGAGGAGGGCTAAAGTTCATGGCTGCTTCATCCCAATCGGAAAGAAAAATATTCGCGTAAGAGGGTCCAAACGCACAACCCATTGCGGTACCCTGTACTTGCACAAAGCGTTCACCCCGAAAAGCAAAGTTATTGGAAGTCAAAAGTAGACGCAACATTGTTAGTAAAGTCAAATCGGGTCTTTTCGCATCGGGAAACTTATGAAAGGCCCGACTGACAGCTGCGATACCCGCCTCTGTGGGAATATTTGTATATAATGAGGCGACATCTAAAGTAACGAACTTAGAAGAATCGCTCACAGCAACATCTTTGAGGATGCTAATGACATGAAGAGAGTCTCTCACATAACTCCTTGATAATTGGGCAAGAGGACCCAGGAAAAACTCAATGAGAGAAGCACCGTGCGTGTAACACTACCAGTATCGGACACAATTGGCCGACCAGGCGGCATAGAAGAGTACAACCAGGATTGTTTGTGCACTTTAGGGAGCAGGTAGAATTTTCTCGGTTTAGTAGGACAGTGAGGCTCGAGAGCCGAAAGCTCACGTCTAGACAAAAATTTGCTCTTATATAAATAAGACAATAAATTCACAAGACGGGCCCGGGTATGAGCATCCAAGTCCACCTCTAGCGGCTCATAAAACGCTTGATCACTTAGTTGTCGGAAGGCTTCGGACTCATACTGATTAACTGGTAGGATAGCCCAACCACTTCCCTTGTCCATTGTGGTAACAACAACAGAGTCATCAACACTTAAACGTAGAAGTTCCTGACGCTCCTCCGGACTCAAATTGTCCAACGGAAAGCAAGATGAGCAACCCCTCAACAAGTTCGTGACATGACGTAGCACTTCCATACAAGACTGCAAAACAGTATCCGGGATCATCTCCCGCGGCGGAAACTTTCCACTAGTATATGGGAATCTGCAACTGAAGGTGGAGCGAAGGTTCACAAAGGACCACTGATATTTTCGTAAGAAGTCAGCAACGCCAAACAAAATATCCTTATGGCAACAAGAGCCGACAGGAGTCGGGATAAACTTATCTGTGTGCCGGAGAAGACGAGAGGTAGCAGGGCTAACTTCAAAGGTGGCGGTAGTACATAAAAAGTTTTCTCGAATAAGGTTTTCGAACGAGAAGGAGCTGGTGGTACACCTAGCTAGACCCGATCTAAAAAATCCCTCACGTACTGATATGCAGACTCCTTTTCCTCAGTGTTCCAGTTATTCTCCTTAACAGAGAATTCTGGGCCAACGGTGATGACGTCACAAAGACTGCCGAACTTAGAGGTGATGGAGTTGTTGAGTTCACCAAGGTTAGACATAACCTCATCATCAGCGCCTGATGGAATGCACGCTAGGAAAACACTGATCCTTGCATTCGGGAACAATCGCTTGATGTTATAAAGAGCTGAACGGCAAGTGGTGAAGTTAGTTGAATGCTTGTTCCTTTCATCTAAATATGAAATGCAGAGCACGAACTCAGATACGTTCTCGTAAACTCCCTTGAGAGACTGCAAATATTGCTTAAAAAAGCTAAGGCGTCCCTTCTCAGTCGAGAGCACGGTCGTGTCATCAAATGAAAAGTCTTTCCAATTCCTGTCACCCACAAGAACCTTTGACTTAGAGAGATCGAGGTCCGAACGAGACGAGGGAGCATCTTTGGAAGTCAAAGTAACCATGTCAACAATTCTTGATTGTACCAAGTTAGTGTTCAGTGAAGAAATGGCTTGGATTGTATCCGGCTGGTCCACTGAAGAATCACTCGCCACAGGAGCTGACTTTGAAGAGTTGAAAGACTCCGTGGGTGCAGGTGTACATACAGAAGAACCAGGCGAGACCGTCCACAGTGGGCCAGAGGGTGGCCAAAAATACGAAAATCGAAATTCGCAAATTCAATTGGTTTTACGATTTTTTTTGTTCATAATACCCGTGAACCTCTGGAATGAGGCATTAAATTCGCTTTTTTTACTCAGTTATGGTGTAGGATCCGAGCAAAATCCACATTTTAAAAATATCTGAAAATCCGTTTTCTTAAAAAAAATAATCCAAATAATATTAGTGATTGTTAATGATGCTATACCTATAAAAGTATTCACTCTATCAATTTGTAATTTTTACCAAACATTTATATGGGTATAAGCTTTGTGTAAGTGTAATCACATCCATGTACCATATTTACAAGTACCTTATATCATTACCGTAAGTAGTATATGTGTTGATAGGAAAATACGCTTATTTTTCAAAAACTTGCTTGGTAAAGATAGTACAAGAATTTATTGATGTTTTTCAATGTTCGTGTCCTAATACGCATCGAAGTACTCTACGAGGTGTCTACTTTCAGAAAATAAGTGTAAATTTTGCTCGAATTTGCCCCCATGGCAGTGGCAGCTCAGTTAATTAATACATGTAAGTAGTGTGATAAGGTGAAAGTCAACATTTTTCTCATTCAATTAAATTGCAAAAATGTATTCAACAAAAATCAAATTAAAACTGCAGACAACCTCTACTATATTAAATATAATAGGCTTTAAGCGCACTATTCATCATAGGAACGTTTGTTTAAACTGGATATGGTTCCATATAAGCCAGAACTAGAGCAAATTCATTGAGTAGGATAGGCCTTAAAACAGCATAAAAATGATTGAAATTTGTAAGAATCTTCCTTTAATCTTCCTCCTTTCATTCTTAATAATTTCGATAAATTATCTTCTTGAATATCTTGCAGTATCATTCAGTTAATATCCGGGTAAGTATTTGTGACTGATTTTTCATTTATAAAATGTGCTTTATTTTAAAGGGCACGATTTCAAATATTCGCAATTCGTTGCTTCGTAACATGATTTGCATATGATTGACATTGTCTCTTGTACACTTCAAATGAAAGAAGTAAGTTATTTTGTGTTGTACATTCATTAAGCATTAATTTAAAAGTGTTAAAACAGATAATTAAAATGAAAGCCTCAGGAGACTACAAGTAACCAAGTATTCCTTTAAATTATAAATATGCTCTATTCGGACGTAGGTACATAAGATCAGCAGCACTATTTAAAATCTGACATATTAAGAAATACGTAGGATACCTGTACTTAAAGCGTATTTCGATTAGGATTCATTAACACTATAGAGTAGAACTTGTGTGATTAAAAAAACTATTCATTAATAACGAAAACCGTTAAAAAAAATTTTCTGCAAGTGTTGATTTACAAGCTTTAATAGATGTCACAGGCAGTCGACTATGTAAGCTTCAAATTGATGTCCTTAATGCAAAACCTCACATCAAGAGACTTACCCTTCGTTTTAAAGCAGGATTTGACGGCAGTACTGGACAATCCCTGTACAAACAGATAGCATCAGACGGATCTGAGCGATGTTTGCAACAAGAGGAAAGTCTTTTTATGACATGCCTTGTCCCCCTTGAGCTAGCTGGGTTTGATGGCTCTGAAAAGGTCTTTTTCTGGAGAAATCCTAGACCTTCGTCAACGTACTACTGCAGACCTATAAGGTTTAGGTTCTGTAAAGAAACGAAAGAAGTTCTTGACGAGGAAGAGTTCCACCTGGAGAATTCGATAAAAGACTTGGTGCCCACTGAAATTGAGGAAGGATGCTGGACTATCAGACAGATAATCGAACTGACGATGATCGATGGAAAAGTGGCCACTGCTCTTTCCGACGTCACCAATTCCACGATGTGTTGCCCGGTGTGTGGTTGTAAACCAAGTGATATGAATAAGATTGAGGAGGCAACTCAACGACCAATCAGCACTGAAAGCATTAGACATGGACTGTCGACCTTGCATGCCTGGATTCGGAGCATGGAGTGCCTTCTTCATATATCATACAGGCTCGATTTGAAGAAGTGGAGGATTCCAAAGTCTGAACAGCCAGCTGTGAAGAACCGAAAAGCACGAATTCAAAAGCAATTAAGGGACAGGCTTGGACTTATTGTAGACATGCCCAGACCTGGTGGTAGTGGCACCTCCAACGATGGAAACACAGCCAGACGTTTTTTCCAAAATCCTGAGATAGCCAACATTCTACAACTGGACGAAGAACTGATTGAAAAAATTCATGTTGTTCTTCAAACACTGTCAGGTGGTTTTGCAATCGATGCTGATAAGTTTGAGAAATTTTGTCGTGAAGTTGCGCATCTTTACGTAGAAAAATATGATTGTTACAACATGCCTCAGTCACTTCATCGAATTCTCATCCATGGTCATCAGGTTGTGCGAAGGATGACGCTTCCCATTGGTTTTTTGAGTGAAGAAGCTCTTGAAGCTCGAAATAAAGATTTTAAAAAGTTTCGAGAACGCTTTACGCGAAAATCCAAACGAAACTACACAAATGAGGACATCTTTAGGCGCTTGATCTGCTCATCCGACCCCATCATAAGCAGTTACCGGAAACCAAAACTCGGACAGACACGTACCCCATTTTCTTCGGAGGCAATCGCCTTGTTCAAGGAACCAAATTTCCCGCATCATTTAGACTTGTGACTTGATACCGTTCGGTAAGCAAAGAAAGATGATGTAAATACATAATGGTTTTTATTTTGAATGGACGTTTTATCATTAGATATAGGCCTAGTAAATTGGAAATAAGCTTTATCTACATTATGTAGGCCTACTCTATACAGTCATGTAAGAAATCATTTTTCTACTAAAACGTAAACAAGTTCCCCAGCTACCGTTGTTATGAAAAAATATTACTATTGAAATCCTCGTGGTCGATTTAGTGGGGGTAGGTGTAAGAATGGAGACCGTAGCTTGCTTAGTTTTCTGGTTGCTATGCAGAAATGGGCCCCCTAGCAACCGTTGCTATGCAAAAATATCACCATTGAAATTTCGTGGTCGATTTAGTGGGGGTATGTGTAAGAATGGAGACAGTTGCTTTCTTAGTTTTCTGGTTGCTATGCAGAAATGAGCCCCCTAGCAACCGTTGCTATGCAAAAATATCACCATTGAAATCTTCGTGGTCGATTTAGTGGGGGTAGGTGTAAGAATGGAGACCGTAGCTTGCTTAGTTTTCTGGTTGCTATGCAGAAATGGGCACCTTAGCAACCGTTGCTATGCAAAAATATCACCATTGAAATCCTCGTGGTCGATTTAGTGGAGATAAACATGAATCTCATTAATCTTTACGGTAGTATTTGAGAAAATATTTTTGGCCAGCTACAGCGAAATCTGGCCCACTGTGCCGTCGGCGCAAGAGTCGAAAAAGAAGCCGTTATCGAAACAGGATCATCAGTCGAAGTACTGGGATCCGAGGAAAGTTCAACCACGATGGACTGGGTTTCGGTCATCAAATCTTCATCAGTGACAGGGCTAGTCTGAGTGCCCTTCTCTGAAATCTCTTTCACAGTCAGCGAATTAGAGCCAACAAAAGCAGAGGGAGCATCCACCACGAAAGTATTAGAAGGCATCATTGGCGGATGCTGTACCGGGTGAGACTCCACCAAAAAGAGTTGGTGCGCCTTGATCGTAGAGATCGCGTCGTCAAGGACACTGTCCAACAGCTTCCTTCCCAATTGGGATCTGGCCCATCGAGTTATCATCTGTAAGGACCTATCAAACACATGAGTTGGGATACCATTTAAGGAGATGAAGGAAATTGCATCCGCAATAAGGTCAGAGTAGTGGTCATGAAGAGATTGCCTCACTTGGCAACACCATTGAGTAGAAACTGTTTCCATTCTGGTTCGGAAAGAATCATTCTCGAACGCGGGATGTACTCCTGAGGCAAGAAAGTTAGCTTTCTTCGCGAGAGATGGTGGAAAACCCTTCGCCACGACAGCTTGATGATGGAAACATTTTAGAATTACAAAATGTTGCTTCGTAATCATGAAGAATTCTTGGGGAATCCTTTGATGTTGTGGCCGAGGATTACGAGCCTGTTGATTTCTGACATGAGGTCGACGGCCATTAGTACGTGAGTTGGAACCCATGCCAGACCGTGTGTCCGAACGGTTTTGGGAGCGGAAAAATACTCGTGACATAGTAGGCCGGGTCCTCGATCGAGACAGTGAGAGTGAGAGGGAGAGTGAGAGAGAGAGAGAGAGAGAGAGAGAGAGAGAGAGAGAGAGAGAGAGAGAGAGAGAGAGAGAGAGAGAGAAAATGTGCGTCCGTCACTCGTGCGATTCAACGATGGAATGATTCTCACTGTGGAAGGCTCGCTATTTATGTAGAAATGCTTGATTCTCATTGGATGATGATCCTCATTGGACAATAACATCAAGCTGATTCCAAATCTGGCCTCCGTTTACCAATCCGAGTCTTCATTCGCCCGCTGGAGCTGTTTCTTGAGAAATTCTAACTCTGTCGTTTTTCGCCAATCTCCCAAATCTTAAATGGCGTCTCACATCTAAACGAAGACAGATATGAACAAGCCGTTTCTTTCACTGAATTTGTCTCACTCTTAGCTTTCAAACGAGCTATTGCACGACTTTCTACGATCTCTAGAACCAAAATTGGAAGACCGCTGCCGAGGGGGGGGGGGGGTCGGTGAAATTTGATGAAACAAACTTTGGTCAGGGTCCCTGGTCGAAATTCGACACTTTGGAAAAATTTTTTCCCATACAAAGTCACTCTGACACTTTGGATTTTTTCAGGTGAGGTCCGACGTGAAATCTTTTAACAGCTCTAACTTTTGAACGGCTGATCCGATTGACTCGCAACAAAAATTTCATTGGGCAGTTTTTTCTCCTCTTTCAAATGAGTATCTATAAGACAAAATCCATCCACTAGAACCAAAATTGGAAGATCGCTGCCGAGGGGGGATGAAAAAATTTTGTTAACCCAACTTTTGACGAGAAACACGATGGGAGTGGTCTCGCACCGAAATTCCACCATTCCAACCTGGCCGGCACACCACGCCAACCTGACCGGCACACCACGCCAGCCTAGACAGCACACCACGACAGCTTGGAGAGCGCATCACGAACAACCTCTGGCAACTCCAACCTCTGTCGTTCCAGAGGGGGGGGGAGTCGGACTCGAAGCAACTAGGTGTCGGACTAGGGCCGACGCCCTAGTCTGAAAGGAGGGCGGAGGTCCACGGCGGCCATCTTGCGCTATCCAGAGGTGTAGAACTCCTTACTACTGTATTCCAATGCCGAGTGAAGGCCTATGGTCAGGGAGCACGCGACGCCACTGAAGAGAGTTTAGAAAAAGAAGAGAATTTAAAAAATTGACATAAATTAACATAGATGATCACATAATTTTTAAAACTAGTATCGCTTCTAAATTGAATTTCAAAATAAGGACAAAAAATCATGTGACCACATGAAGAATTCATCTGCCCACATAACTAATGGATAATAAACATCAAGGCAGTGATTTATACCTTAAATGATAAGGAAGCACATAGCTATTCTTCTGGCCTACCCTATACATTTCGCATTAAGATAAAGCCGAACGCTAGGTATCCGTACATGGATGATTGTCTTTTTTTAATCTAAGAGAGCTAATTAAGTTACTAAGATTAACTTAGTACAGCGTACTGATTTGTGTAATACAAAATAAAAATTTTGATATCGAGATCGCTTAGAAAGTTATCACACTTGAGTGCGCGTAGTGTTCTTCAATCAGGTTCAATCAATGAAGTGACTCTGAATAAGTCAAGCGTTCAGTTTTTTAACTTAAAAATTTTTCTAAATTTGGATTGCTAAAAAGCAGCAAGCTTAATTAACATAAATTCAGAATCATATGCATGCATGAATTTTCAAAAGGACAATTGTTATTGACCGTCAATATATTGAATTATGCAGCTAACTTAAATTGTGTCAGATCTGAAGTAATAGCAGGCCCTACATGTCATATTTTCAAGAGATCATTGCATCAGGATGATGTCCTCAGTAGTGACTTTTCACTTTGTTTCACTTAATTAAGGTGTTGAGTATAGGGTGACCCTGAGTTTACTGCATGGAAATGATGACCTATTTCCTGATTATCATCTCAACAAATAGTCCATAAAACTTTTAGAAATCAGCTATATTTCTTTTATGGATCATGTTTCTTGGGAGCTTTGAAATAGGCATCAGATCAGACTTACTAATCAATGAATTTGCGAAATCCCGAGGTATTGCCGGCTTTACCGGGGCATTAGCATGGGCATTGCTGGCGATTCCATGCGCACTATGGGTTCCCATGAATTGACGGGAGAATGCAATCGTAGGGCAGTCTCTGACCAGGGACTGCCCCCTTTCATGGTTGACGTTATCTAGCTTCAGTTTTGAGACAAAGATATTATGATCTTTGTGCAACTTCACCTGTAGAGATAAATTATTATTTGTAAGCAGAATTGGAAGTGGGTCAACCAAACTTGACCCACGACCCACCTGACCCTCCGACTTTTCACAAAAACATGACCCACGACCCACCTGACACACAGGGTACCCTGACCCACGACCCACCTGACCCACCACATCTTTGACCCACTTGACCCACCTGACCACATGCTGCAAGGGTGAATGATTTCAGTGCAATTTCCTTTTCTGATATCATATCTTTATTTCAATTTTCATTCAAGATTTTAAGTCTATCTAGATAGAGGCCTCGTAGCATCAAAATTAGTGTTAAGATTTATTATGAAGATTCAAGTGTATCAGATCACTTGTCACATGATAAACAGACATGCAACCTCATCAAAATTATCTTATAAGCAGGTTCATACACCACAAATGCCTAAGGTTCCGTTTCTTGTTATAATTCTTGACTATCCTTTTTTAGTGCTACCTAAATAACTCGTAGAGATGATTTGTTAGGTTGTTATAGGCCCTACAGACTAAATTTCAAATTTTACATTTCTTAATCAAATGAAGTCAAAAAATAAGATTGCAGTAGGCCTAAATCATTTATTCATGCATTTTTTATGCTAGATACTACATGTGTGAAAATTATCCCAGAAAAATCGTCTACCTAATATTTTGTTGCCTCTCATGTCAATCGATTCAAATTTCATTTACTTCCGCTAATGTCAGATTTTAGTAGAAAGTTGTATATTTGATGTAAGAATGACATTCATTGAAAAGCAAATGGAGTAAGCATGCGTAACGCGTAAATAGAAAATTGCACGATGACAAAGGTTATAATTCATGAATTTGCTTACAATGTACATGTAGATGAGGTGATATATTTGAGTGCCGCTACATGTACGAGTTCGTTGTGATAGCAATAGCGACATCATGTAAGTATTCCTATTTTTATTGATACCAGATCAAATATCAAATTCAAATTCATCGATTCGAAGTGTCAAAAAATATCTCCTCACAGAGCTCCAGCCGTAATAAGTCTGTGTGAAAGGGATAAGTCTATATCAATGACCGTCGTATGAATTATCTTATTTCAGATTATCATGTATCTAATGAGCAATGAGATGCATGGAACATGTATGATGCGAAAGTATATTGAGAGGCTAAATGCTTTAGATATGAAGCATGTATGTTGATAATATTTTGATTTAACAAAGGGTGTCTCAGAACTATGTGGGCAGTTAATACTATTAACTTCTGAGTCAAATAATACAGATATTTATTTCAAACTAGCAGTACGGAAAATTTTGTACATGTTTCTCAACGTAAATGTTCAAAGTGCAGTCCATCGACTGCGATTAATTCATGACAGTGAGAGGTCACAGAGCGACAGACTTTTGAGGTGAGATCCATCAGAACGTTTCTTGCACTTAATGTGATTTTATCTCTCATTTCTTGCACATTGAGAAGACGTGGATTCTTCTAGACTTTGCTTTTTAAATAACCCCCAAAAAAAGAAGTCTATGAAGTCTAATGGAGTTAG
The DNA here is from genome assembly GCA_907163375.1 of Prostheceraeus crozeri. Taxonomy (NCBI): domain Eukaryota; kingdom Metazoa; phylum Platyhelminthes; order Polycladida; family Euryleptidae; genus Prostheceraeus; species Prostheceraeus crozeri. Next base: position 78,905 of record CAJQUW010010211.1, read on the forward strand.
GTCAGGACTTCTTGGGGATGCTCAATGTCACCACGACGACCAATCCATGAAGTGATGGCACTGCCAACTCAGGAATTGAGATAGCTTCGTACAATGGAGTCATAATGAGCTGGAGCTCCAGCCTGTTGAAAGTATAGCAGCTCCTCGTCATTCGGATACAATCTCTTGATTTCCAATATTACATGGGGACGTAGAAGCTCCAGATACTTCTCACCATCCATCGTCCCGTTGAAGAAGAATGGACCTATCAAGTCGCGCGAAGAAAGATGCCCATACGGTAACACCAAGGAGCTTAACATCATGCTGTAAAATTTGATGAAATTTTTGAAAAATTTGATTTGATAAAAATCTCTTCAGCCCAGTAGATACTGTTGTGGTGATTGAGTCGACCATTCAATTTAAACGTGGCCTCATCAGACCATACGATCATGTTTCAAAAATTCTGGATCGGTTACTGTTTCACCTAAAACCATTCACAAAAGTCGACCCGCCTATCAAAGTCATCTTCATTTAATTCATGCTTAAGTGTTGAGCGGCAAGGTCTGATGTTGCTTTCATGAAGGATTCGCAGAATTGTTGCTCCTGTGAGATTCAAGTCTAAAGCAGCTTGTCTGATTGATTTTCTTGAGTCATCACCGAATGCAGAGAAAACTAAATTGACAATGGCATTTGACCGCGCAGTTCTTGAACGACCTTTGGGAGGCTCCAATTGTTCCTGCGTCTTCCAACTTGTCACGCATTCGGGAGATTGTGTATCGACGTGGATATTCAGAGTCATAAGTGCCTTTCCATTGTCTCTGGACTTCACAGATATTATCGTATTTAAAATATCACTTTAAATCTTGATTACTTTCTTCAAATGCAAGCCGAATTCACTTGACATGACTGATGTTTATCGGAATATGAAAGATTCAGACGACAATGAATGTTCATAAAATTCAGATTCAAACTGCTTTCAAGTATGAGAAGATCAGCAATAGCGTTTGACATCATGTACTACACACAGAAATCAAGTAATGGCACCGTACTTTGCAGTCATTGATGGTTTTAAACTACCTGCACCTATGTAGGTGCTTTATGCTGCCTTCATAGTTCTGAGACACTCTGTATAATGAGATAGTTTGATCAATTACATATTTCAAAAATATTTAGGCTCTGATCAATCTTTACCAGAGATTTACCACTCTAATCTCTACCAGAGGATATTTTCTACGAAAGACCAACAAAATCAAACGAAACAATTAAAACGAAGGTCAGCTGGCATTGCAAGAAAATTTTCAAGATTAATAAAACCTTTGAATATCAGACTTCTTCAGTAGCTGCATCTCTGAAATGAAGGACACACATCATTGGGTATCGTCAGACATAGCGACAGAGAATCGAGCATACACAATAGTACTCAAACAACTTCTCTCCACCAACCAACATCTCTTAGTAGACAGCAGCAATTGCTTTCGAGCCTTTAATTTGTGTGAATTCCGCCCCTTTTCGAAACTGTATGATGCGTGTGAAAGTCAATAGTGTTGCATATTTTGACTGTGCATTCATCACCCCTTTCAGTGACACTGACTTAATCATTTTTCATAAATGATAAGAATACGAAAAATGAAGTTTACCGTATTTGAGATTGTCAAATCTATCATGGGTCAAACTGGTTGGAAGTGGGTCAACGAAGTCTGACCCACGACCCACCAATTTATCGGGAAAACATTACCCAGGACCCACGTGACCCACGCGATTTTGTGACCCACCTGACCCACCTGACCCACCTGACCCATGACCCACGACCCACTTCCAACTCTGCTTTATACGCATTCGTGAACTCAAACAGGACACCATGAAAAGAAAATTTTCCGACATAGCTAGATGGCGTACAAGTTTAGAATTTGACTTGAAATCGGGAGTTGCAACATTTCAAAACTTGTGACTCGAAAGTGATATCTCAACGACACATTTTCACGGGATTATATGCCAGTATTTCACTTTAGATTCAATAACGTGTGTGAACAATCTGTGATATAATCAAGTTCATGGACATGTCAGTTTCATCCGACGAGAACAGATGTATGACGTGCATATTACATCGTCTTTGGAAGATGTAGTTAAAATGAAATGAAGTGTTGATATGAGCAGTCGATATTAAGAGCAATCTCTGAATAACTATATGATGTGCATTTTGTGTCTTGGGCTTTGATCAATAAATATAATGTCAATCTGAGAAAATTATTGAGTTCAGCATGACATGGCGAATGGTGATTAAAAGGCATTCCATCTTGCTATTTTAGCTGCGGTATATAAATTCGAATCAACAGAAATTATTCTTTTGTGTAGGAAATTCAGGAAGTTTTTTGTTTTCATATGATTTAGTGAACATTCAGAGGCCTCCATCTTCAGTTCATGGCTTGTTGCTGCGCTTGTGTTGCGAATTGTTGACGAGTAAAAAATTAATCCATCTGAATCAAATATTTCTTTATTACAAATAAGCCCATATAACATACGTATGGATAAATGTAAAAGTACCTACATGCGCCAGGTACAAAATATGGATATCATGCGATGAGGGACAACAATCAACAAGAAAAAGGAACCAGATTCTACTGTTTGATGTTAAAGCTTTGATGCTTTGTAGATGTTTAAGCTTAATTAAGAACATAGTTGAGTTTAATCACGAAAAGAGAACCATGTTTGCTTCAAACCTGCTTTGTCTGGAGACCCCCAAATCTGACTCTTGAATCTGTGCAACGTAATTAAAAGCTACTCCCTCCAGAGTTAGGGAGACTGGGGCATCATAAGTCATCGAACATACCTATAAAACGTTTAGATATTTTGGCGGGCGGCAATCATCTAAATCAGTCCCTATCAAACTTCAAAAAGGACATAAATTACAGTAAGTAGTAAGGAATCCTCCCAAACTGCGCACAGCGCAGCCCTCTGGAGCGTGAGTTGGTTGTCGGCACATCTCACATTCGGCAGCAATTACCAATTATATATCCCCTCGAGTTCATTTAATTACAATCGAAAGTGTATACACATGGGGCGATTTGCTAAATGCGGAGTTACCACTCTACCTACTATACCTATATGGCAAGGTCATTTTATTACATTTTTGACATCAGAAAAATGCGTTTGCTTCATCATTGTCAGAACTGAGGTGGCTTTTCCATCTACAAAAAATTTCATCTTTGATTTCATATCTGGGTGCCAGAACGAAAAGGCCAAAACTTTACCAACGTGCGCAAAAATTTTTTCCACTGAAAGCAAAGGAAAATTATGAGGTACTGTAGTAGTAAGGAATCCTCCCAACTGCGCACAGCGCACCCCCCTCTGGAGCGTGAGTCGGTTGTTGTCATTCTGGGTCGACCGTCCGGGTGGGTCGCGGTCGACCGTATGGGATGGTCCTGGGCGGTGGTCTATGTTTTTGGGTATGTAGGAGTGTTTGTAGGTGTGAGTTGTGATTAGATTTGGCTTCCTGATGAAATTCTGCGTCGACATGTTGAGTTTCATGGGTGTAGGTGGAGGTCTTGTCTGCTTTAGGCTGTTTTAACAGGGTTCTTCCAACTTTTGCGGCAGCGTTCTCCCAACTTTGGTTCTAGAGATCGTAGAAAGTCGTATAATAGCTCGTTTGAAAGCTAAGAGTGCCACAAATTCATTGGAAAGCACAGTTTGGCCCTATCTTTCATTGCTGAGGCTTCAGAGTGACATTGAGACTTTTGGTCATGTTAGAGCGCCGTCAGAGGTTGAGTTTTGTGTTTTGGGCTCCAGTGGGCGAACGAAGCATCGGACGAGAAAACTGAGACCAGATTTGGAATCGACATCAAATTTTGGATAACCAATGCCTGACCCCCCCTCTTATCGATTGCATATTCACAGGAGTCCGGGAGAGGAATCTCACTAAGTTGAGAAAGTGACTACAGGTAGGTCGTTTCTCTTGAGCTCCGATATCAGACTTCTGACTTTTCATTGCTGATGTCAGCTAAGGAGTCAGACTTACAGGTTAGTCAGTATAGCATGACTGACCATTTGATGATAGTAGGCCGAAATCTTCAAACGGCTATAACTTTGCTTCTACAAGTCCTTTAGACTTGATTCAAAAAACGTTTGACAGCTCGTGATGCGCTGTGGGTGACAGACTACTTATAAACGTTTTATGAGTAGTACTAAAATACTGAAAAATTTAAATTCGTATTTAATGATGATGATTAAAGTTTTTGAATAAGAAGGAGTCGTCTATGAGTCTCTGCGACTTGGGACGTTTCCTCTTGTAAATAACTCCACCGGTTTCCATGTCAAAATCGGGGCCCGGATGCCAACACAGTGACATGACGCACGCTCTGTCCGCCCGAGGTTGGATTTGTGGGTCGAGGCCTTGGAGTTGGGATAACATCCCCTCTGACTAATGCCTGAAACGGACTCAAGAGCCGAACGCCTAGACGACTGCTATCAAATGTTTTGGACTTAGACTTTCAATGCATATCACCAAGTAGTATCCTATAAACACTTGCTATCAAATTTTTACTCGATCTTTACAGAATCGTTGCTATGACTAAAATGGCAAACGCAAGAATGTTGATCGGCAAGTGTAGATGTGGCCGTATTGTCAGAGGCAGCGAGCTCAAGAAACATATTAAAGAGGGGACGTTGGGCGAGCATGTGAGGAAGGTGTTGTTGAGGGTGTGTGTACATCACAAGGTGATATGTGAGGATGAATGCGACTCAATGCGACTGATGAGGGTATGAGTGAGGAAGAAGTGGAGTTGAGAGGGAACATTCAGAAGGTTGATGTTGATTTGGATAATGTGTTGGAGGAATTGTTTGGAAACAGGAGAAGGAGAAGGATGAGGGAAAGGAAGTGAGTAAACCGTTGGCAGCATCATCGCCTCAGAGGAAGGAAGGGAACACAAGGGGTGAATATGTGAGGATGAAGGATCGGTTGAGAGCGGTTGAGGAGAAAAATAAAGTATTGGTGATGCGAAATGAGAGGTTGAATGCGAAGTCCGAAGGGTATAAGGTGACGAGAGAAAAGTTGGAAAGTATGAGGCAGAAGGAGAAAGAGTGGATGGTGGAAAGGAGTGAGTTGATGAAGAAAGCAAGTTTAGTGAGTAGTCTCCCGGCGACTTTGTTGAGGAAGGATGATGAGATAGATCGGATGCGAAGCGTGGTGAAGGAGACAATGGAGGTGAAGGGTGTGAACAAGAGGTTGGTGACTGAAGTAGAGCGATTGCATGAGCGTGAGAAGTGTAGAAAAAGAAGAGTATATGAAATCCATCTTCCACTCCTCCAAAATAATGTTTGTGACGCACCGACGATAACAAGCGACCCAAACCAAACACAGCAGTGCTATGAGGGCGACGGAGTCAGATGTCTACACATGAATATGGACATTACGGGCGAGTTTGAGGACTTTGTCGTCCGAAAAGTCCGGAAGAAGGTTCCGAGTAAGTTCCTTCAACATGATCATTTCTCCACCGTATCTAATCTCCTATTCTTTTCCTTTCAGAGTTTTTACATCAGCAGTAGGATCGTTTTGATATCGAGAACGCCCCAAACGGTTCTTTTAAGAGCCACATGGAGCAAGAATGATATTACCTCCTCGTGGTTTGCTCTGGACAGACTTCGGTCTGACTGAATCTATCACATAATTAGAAAGACTGAGTCATGTCTTTGTCTCAGATAGGTATATAAACCATTGCCTCTCTTTCTTTTTCATTTTAAACTCCATCATGCAGACACCAAACACGCTAGTCAGCTCTCCTGACAAGCCTCGGCTGAAACCGAGAAACTTGTTTCATATGTTTGTGCAGATGGAGGAGCAAGAGCGAATATTCAATAATCTTGCACGAATTGGCTCATCAACAACTGACGATGATGCCAATGCAACAGAGTGGGGTTATATACCGCAAGTGATGCAAATGGAAAATTTTCCAGAAAATTTTGAAATCCTTTTTTCGGCGATTGACGTTTTTGCCTTTGTTTTGGAGACTTGTTGCAGTCGTTTGAAAAGACTATGTAGTATTCAAAGACCGAAAACTTCTCTATCATCCCTGCATGTTAACTTTTGGAACCAACTGCACCCTCCATGTCTATTTCAGATCTTTACTGAATATCAGACATTAAATGGATTTCAGATTTCTCTAATTGAATTTCAGATATCTGTCAGAAACTCAACTTTGAAAGGACCTTAGATTCAACTGGAGAATCTCCAATTCATCTGGAAAAATCTGAAATTCATTTAAGTAGATCTGAAATCGATTTGGAACTATCTGAACCATCTGAACTAGAAATGGAAGATATGTAGTTTGTCCTCCACAAAGATATCGGACAATACGCCAGAAGTTAGAAGCTATCATATAGATATTCTTCTGCTCATCACAGATATCTTTAGTTTCCAAACATTTCACGAGTTTACAGTCTTTATATATATCTTCCAATATGGTCGCTCATGTATAATGCTGTGTTGGACTGTGTGCTTGTGCTTCACATGTTCATCAACACATGGAGAATTTGTACCATTGCAATCAAGGCTGCATAATAAATAAAGCTTAACTTTCAAGCCATAAACAAACACCCAAATAAAGTGCATTATTTTGCTCCAGATCTTTCACAATGCATGAAATTATACCCCTATTGTAAAGGAAAAAATTCACGTTGTCCCAAAAGATGTGTGTGTTATAATATTAAAAATGGCAACAAATTGCCACAATCCACTGCATGGTGGCAAAGGAATGCTCAAAAATCCGCGGACGGGATTCGTATTGCTACGATTGTTTTAATCGAAATTATATGATGAAATCAAGAGTTTTAGAACATTTCTATTGATGTGTCTATGCCTCGGCTGTGACAGAAAACGTAAAACTTATATGACAAAAATTCAAATTTCTTCATTTTTCACAGTCGTTTTATTCAAAATAATGATCAAAATCACCACTTTTATAGACCCATTCTATTGGTGTGTAGCTGCCTTGGATGTGGAAGCGGTCAAAGCATATAGGGCCATCACAAAAAATCAGAACTTTCAAAATTTTCTAAAATTTTCCGATTTTTCCAAAATTTTCCGGAAAATTTTCATCACTAGACAGTAGTGTGTAATAGATACATATTTTTTTGCTATATGACTTAGACCTCTTCATACGAAGCACGTACGAATGAGGACCAATTTGCATCGGGTCTCGTATATAAAACATGCCAACAACTCGTATTTCATCGTAAAACAGGCAATCGCAGATAGAATAGTTCGCATCGCTACATAGCCTACCAATCACATACGAAAGCAAGTGAGATTTCGTATAAAAAACATACCAGATCTCTGTAAGCATACGAGAATCTCGTATCAGATGTTAGTTTCAAATTGTATGTGATTTTGGTATATGTTTGTATGCAATTTTCGTATCCAGCGATTTACAGTGTACCTATATAGGCTACTTACTCGAATCCTGCTCATTGACTACTCGAATCCATCAGATGACTGGACACCACTTACTCTTCGGTTGGTTTTGCAAATTATTCCTGTAACACCTCTGCAACACCTGTCCTAGAACCGAGTGTTGTCCATGTGCTCTCTTCATACGGAAATGCTCCCTAATAAATTGCAGTTTCACGAATTTCATAGCAGTGTTGAGTCTAAGCTCCAAGCTGATTCGAGGTTCTTGCTCATTGACTAATCATGCTTTATGTTCGTGCGATGAATTACAGTATGAAATGCACGTGTCGTCACAGTTTGCCGTTCTGGACCGCCATGACCACATGACAAGTTTGCGTGACTTTGCGTAAATTGCGGAATATGTTGGTGACCCAATTAAAATTTCGTTAATTCACACCAGATGGTGCACCGAAGTTACGCTAAATTAACGCTACGAAAAGGGAAGATTTACGCATCAATGATGCAAATGGGAAATTTTCATTAATATTCGTAAAAGTGTTTGGTATTACCAAATAGTTTTACGAATATTTATGATAATCTCCCATTTATCTTAGCCACTATTTACTTTAGAAATTCATTGTTAATTTTTCACTGTTAAAATGGCTTTTTATTCTTAGACAGCGATCTTTATTACATACGATTCAGATCAAAACATATGGATCACAGTTCCTTAAGATTTACCTCATTCCATTCATTCACCGCGAAATCCTTTGCATATTTATTTGCATGGAGTGCAAGAAAATTAACGAATTGATTGCGTGAAGTAAAATAAAATAATTTTCTTATCATTCATAAAATTACGCATTATTGGGAACATGTAAATGCGTCAATTATGCTTCTGTATATTTGCGGAGTTTTTACTTATTATTTATGATTATTGCTACCAATTTATCATGAATATTTACTTGGGTACCATTTTATTATTTTTAAAATGGTAGTACCAGTATTACGTGGTTTCTTTGCACTCCATATTAGAATAAAGCGCTTTTATCTAGAGATCAAAAGGGAATTTGCTTACTTTACCAACATTTACCAAAATTTATCTAACGGTACGGTAACGTTAATTTGTCATGCGGGATGGACATACTCGTAATAAAGTTGTGCCTGAGTTATATACCTCATGGCATGTGCAGGAATCGCCTTGAAGGTCATCCATCGCTTGAAGTTTCTCTCTACCAAAAGACAGCCGAAGTGTGTGATGACTTTTGTAGCATAGTTTGTATTGAGTCTAATTAGAAGTTCTTTGATTTTTTTTCAAAGATAGCTCATTTCGTGTGCAGAGATTAATCATCAAGTACACATTAGGCTTGCATACATATAAGCAAAGAAATTTCATTTTGTTCCAAAGCAGTGAATTGTATAGAAGGACAAAGAAGGCTATTGCATTACATTTTTTATTTGCATTGTTCTCTTTGATCCATTACAATTTAAACACGAAATAGTACTACGGTGTTTGCAACAATTAAGCAAGAGTTGCAATTATTTTATAACAAGGTTTGTAGTTAAAATCGCTGTTAATAAGACGCGTGATATATGGGCATTCATTTCATAGGCCTACTAGAAGCCACAGCAGATCTGCTGCAGTTTCCAGCGGATAGATACAATTCCCATTTCCAAGTAAAAATAAAACATGAGAGATCTATTTGAATATTTGGCCATCGTTGGCCGGTAGGTAGATCAAAAGATATCCGAATTCTTTCTGTGAAAGGGCATACGTCAATGCAGCTTGATTGTCCAACCAATTTTCTTTAACCCGATTTTCACATCACATGGCTGACGCCACGTGCGACAACTCGCGTGATTTATAAATATCTTGCCCATAGAGTACAGTAGCAACTCAGCACCAATCATAGAGTAAGTATAATAGACTGGGCCAGCAACTGGCCTACTATATATACTTAATTTATGGTATTAATCAAATCCTCAATGTGCATGCAATTTAGAGTTCATTAAATGAATACGAGTTGAGACCCAATAGGGCCTACCAAATGGGAGACAATCAAATTGTTGCATTTTTGGAGAAATCTACACGGATCTGACTGATCATGATGGCAATACAGAAGAATAGCATTTTTCACGTCATCCGTATCATGACAACATTGGAGACGCATGTTCCTTCGATAGGTATAATATGAAACATGAATTTAGTGAATAATAGAATCATGTCGATGAAAATTGAATTAAAAGCTTGACATTTCGGCCAGAAGCACAATAAGATCTCAACTTTTCCATGGACTTGCATTATAATGTGGTTCAAGAAATGTTCTTGATGATCAGCTTAATTTCCGTTGAAATAAGACACCTGTTAGTAAATTTTCATACATTTTGATGTCCACTATGTTTCATACTAGGCCTATGTAGCTACCAAATCGCTAGTATGTGCAAACACAGGAATAGTTTGCAAAAATGTCGCTTCTGAAAGTGACAAATACCTTTTTCTGGACTGGAGACTCTCAATCTTCGCAAAAACTGAATCTATTGAAATATTTTTTAATTTTGCTGTATGCTGATCATTTTGAATCCACACTACTGTTCAATAGTTGGCCTAACTAAAGCTCCTGATAAATTTAGAACTTGCTATCAATTTTAAACTTTTCTTTGCTTTGCCGCCGTTGTCGGACTCTAATTCAATTCGTACGTCAACTGAACGCCTGCAATTTAGTTCTCCATGCTGACTATAACTGCAGTTATTCACTTGAATTAATTAGTGTTTGAAAGATGTTATAATTCATGATCGCGAATATCTCGGTTTTATCAAAATGTTTGCACCAATCTGATAAAAGAAGTGAAAAGACGCATTTCTAAATACATCGTTCTACGTTTATTATGTGAAAATGCCACAAGATGCATTTCTAGATACATACGTCGTTCTATAAACTACTGGTATTTGTTTTAGAAAGAAAATTTCTGTCAAAATAAAAAGTTGTTCATCGCAAAACTGAAGAGAGCACACCTCAACACTTTCCTCACTGGACGGTTTGATATCGATTGATTAGTTAGACGATTCCTCGCTCATTGCCTTTGTCTGAAAAGCAAAAGAAAAATGGTTCCATCTGTCATCAGAATTCGAGACAGGTCGAAGGACATGCAAAAACCAATCAAGTCAAAACGGCTACAGAGCAATGAATTCGCTCGATTTGATTTTCATTTATTGATCGATCAACGATCATCCTTGGCTATAGAAATGATCATTAGATCATCGATTGATCACATCGATCAACAGAATCTGTACACATGGAGCACAGTTTTCGTCATTCTGAATAAGTTCGTGAATTTGGAAACCGGTAAAAGCATGCTGACAGTCGCCTAGCTGAGTAGTTCTTTTATACCATATTCTGTTCGACTTCATAAAACTCTGTACGCTATCTGTAAAAGATCGATGCTGAATCAGTTGTAGTTCTAGTTCGGCCTTTAGATACGTCAAATTGTGTAAATTGAAATAAATTTCTCAGTGCAGTTGGTATTGTGAAGATGATAAGCTTAAGCTCTCGACCAATAATCTCAAAGTCTCTTCATTTAGCATTCGAAATTTTCATGATGTGCAGTTTGTGGTAAAATGATTAAACAACAGTCATTTCATAAGTGGTTGCACAGAATATTTAGTCATTTCAACTCAAAATGAATACCAGTTGTAAATTTCCTCGCATGCATGCATACATCTTATGAAACAGCTTCGCTTGCTTTTTTGCCAACTGAAATGATGATAAGGATCGCTTTGAGTAATGACTAATTTCAAACTTCCCTCGAATAAACAGAAAAACAATGGACTACAGTAGCATCGATTGCATCGCTTTTATAAGTTAATTATCATTCGTTGAAAAAATGCATTTTCAGATTCATGCCATCACTTAACTGATTCTTAATAATGCTAAAGATGTTTTAATAAAAAAGGCAAAATTCAAGAGCGTCGTATTTTTGATTTACAAGTCTCTTTTTTAAGTGGCTTTGAGTCGACAGAAAACACATCCAGGCTGCCAGCAGGGTTTCGTGGACCCATGTTGCTCCAATGTATTATTATCACTTTTTGATGCGAAGTAATCGACTCAATTTCATATAATCACAAACTTTAAAGTACACCAATGCTTAGAAACGTTATTTTGATAACTGAAAATCATCTATGACACATTCAGAGTGAAGTTTTGAGCTCCCATTTAGGCCTGGCGTTTGCATATGTTATTAGCAAGAATGATGTATGATTTAGCATAGCAATTATTAGCACTTTAATGGAAAAAATAAGCCTTGAGTTTGATGACACCAACTAAGTTACGTTCTATGAATACAACAAAACTTTTGTGACCGAAAGCATAATTACATAACATACAAAACGCATAGATTAACAATATATCCCCTGCTTGTATTACTGGCGTGTGCACCTCATCATGCTACTTGTACCTAAACTCTGCTTCTAGAATATGATCACAATTTGGCAAAGAAAAACGAAGCAAAATCTTGATCTATAATCGGAGCACTATAACTGCATCAAATGGGATATGATAGAATGATGGACTAGAATCGCAAAGAAACTTTGATCTACCAAATATAGTCCTATACAAATCTGGAGGCGATGTCGCTATCAAGAGTAAGCTGAATTCAATCATTGCCTGCATTGCATGTGGGCAATTTTCGTACGGCACTGTTGTAGCTAATTGAGACACTGGGAACAAAAAGAACTCGCTTTTCTGTCTTCTCCTGAAATATGTATTGGTCAGGTTATAGTCAGGTCAAGTTTTCCGTTGGTCGGGTTTTCTTACTCACAACAACGTATCAAAATGAGCACATTATATGTAATGTTGCAAGTATCAGCTGGTAACACCAGGATGGAATCTTCATCTTGAATCCTCTATCTACATGCACACCTATTCGGTCAGCTATATAAAGCACACGACAGATAAAGTGAACTCCTATTGCTATGTACAAAGCCATCTACAAACAATAAAAGCAAAGCGTCACTTGTTGTCAATCATAAGCGGAAATATTCAAACATACATAAACATGTATACATGTACACAGGGAAAAAGGGGTAATTGCAAAATATATACACGCATATCAAAAAATTAAATAAGAAAGAGACTACAATCAACGAATTCATCTTTACTATTTAAAGGAGGAGATGTCAGATTTATCACAAATGCTTCAGCTTTTCTGTATCAGTGGTCCTACGCGACAAATTTCCATTTTTTACGCAGACCGAGTAAATTTACACAGGTAGACTATTCGCATATGTCAAGAATGAAAGCACCGCATACATGAAGAGAATTTCTGCAAGTGAAGCAGTTGTGCGGCGCACCATAAGTTGGAGAAGACAATTTCATCGCGCAACAAGTTGTACATCACAACAAGCTTTTAAATGATGTAAAGTTTACGGAAATTGAGCATCCTCAGAATGAATAAAGCTTGTCTGATGGTCTTGAGTAGTAATTTTATCGCAGAGTTTTTGAGCGCTGTATTATTCTAACGTTCGCCTAATCTTAAAATACAAACGTCATGAGAAACCTGATGATAGACTATGCTGCCAGCCAATTTTATTAACAAAATATGCAGAATTCATGTTGAAATCTTTGGTCAAAGAAAACTTTCGATATGTTCGGACTACTGACCGCAAATAACCTTAATGAAATAAAATTGGATGCCAAATGAATCCATCGAGCGTGCGCTGTCATATGGTGTGAATGGTTTGAAAATTGAACCCTTACTTCAGCAAGAACTTTGGCAATTGATGATGTGTTGATTCATTGTCCAAGGTAAGGTAGCAGTCCCTGACTTCGAGCGCTCCAAGGAAGCCCTGAGATAAGAAAGATCGAAGAGAGCGCGCGCTCTGGATGACTTCTGCAATGTGAGTCTGCGCTCGATTGTAGGAGAGTTCTAAGCCCTTGTCAGCGTTGTGAATGAGGTCAAGATTGCTATTTATCGTTCGATCACAGCAAAAAGGACCGATAGTTCGATCGATCGATCATCTGCCATGATGCTTGAGGTGCCCATCGATCAATCACCTGATCACGCCAAAATAGTAAAAACGGCGATCGATCGTTCGATCAAATCGATCCTTGAAATACTCTACTACAAAGACTTAAAAAGTTTTATTGGCCTTTATGACAAACCAAAATAATGATTCAAGAGATCAAAAAACACCACAATAAAAGTTATATTCCAACTTATTCAACAAAAATGTTTCCAATTTCATCAATTTAGTTGTAAAACGTTTCTAATCGATGATTTCATGGAATACTTCAGACATTACCGATAGTGTGAGTATTTCGTGATTTCCGCACCATATCTTTATTGAAGTATTGATGAAATATAGAAGAGACTATCATACTCCATGTACAATATCTAATGAGATATTAATTTAAAATGCTCTTGAATCATTCAATTGGAATGCCGGTAGAAGTCCAGAAAAATGCTTCATTCACTGAAACTCTTCTATCCCTACATTATCGTATACACCGAGTGAACAGCAACAGGATTTTCAGGAATTTTACACATTTTTTCATAGTTTGATGACACACTTTCAACGGAAGATGAGATGCATTCAAATGTTTTCTCAATCTTTGTCCGTTTATTTCATGACATTGTCCTTAGTAATGAGAATCACAAGGCCTCACAACATTTGAACATAATGCAAATTCACAGCAATAAGTAATCAAAAACAATTTGAGGAAAGAAGTTCTAGAGGATAAAATGTTAAGTTGTCAGTCATCTCAAAGGCCGAAGAAATCGTTGTATCATTTTAGTCAAGAATGAGTCACGTTGCAATCTGGAGGTAACTCTTGGGAGACAATACTTTCCATTGTATTGTAGTTTCCGTGGGGCGAGATGATGAAGGGGATGACTGTCGTTATGTGTCAGGTCAGCAAAAAGCTTGAAGTATTGAACAGTTCGACGTTAATTAAGCGGAACAAAGTTAGCGCATTGACACTGTGGTCCACAAATTACTCTATGAGCCCTCTTCTGAACTCCGTCTTGCTGCTTTTCTTGATTAACTTGAAGTGAGGAGCAGTGGGGTGCTTGCCATCAGCGTCGATCTTCATGACTTTCCTGATTCACTCTTCGTCCGCACGCAACCAAACCATCGCCGACTCTGTTATCCAAGATGTTCCCTTGATCTGTTGGAGGTTCTCTCTCTTCTTCTCACACTACACATCTATTTTATCATGCGCATCTCCGCAGACTGCGGAAAGATTCATGAAGAGAGGACAATGGTCAAGATTCACAGCCAAAAATCATTGCTTGACAGACAGAAGCGTCTTGGAAGTCAAAAATGATTGAAGTTCGCGGACCTTGCTCCCCAATGCTGTATTCAATTAACTCCGGCTGACTCAACGCCACCACAACCGCGGCATTCCGCGGTGAAGGCTATTATTGCCAATATTTCATCAGTGTTATTATCATCAACATCTCTCGTTTTCAATAAACTATTATCTTGATACTCCCATTTATATAGTCTCATCCCATTTTTCTATGCTCTCATGCCTCGTGCCATTTATTTCTATATTTCCATTTGCAATAATTGCATAATTATATCAATGTCTGATTAATCGGCTGAAAATTGAGAATTGGCATGCGTGGGTTTAGTGGCCATGCGTGGGGGTCTATATTGAGCATCTTAAGTGGCTGAAACAACATCGAAATCAATTTTTGCAAAATTTCATTTCAAAGATATGAACGAGTCTGGAAACTATTCAAGAGCGAATCAAAAAGGGTTTAAAAATCAAGAAAATCAAAAATGGTTAAAAGCGTCTTCTGTCACTGTGAAAAAACAGAATGCCGCGGCGCGGCGTGAAAATCCGTCGAAAATCTTCAGCCCTTCAGATCACATACTCACTTATGTGGCTCCAGAAATTCCTGAAATGTTTTCAGCCTTAAAACAAGAACAACTTTGTTTTCCTTATGATATCTTCGTTTCATGTGCTTCTATTCTGGCTTCATACAAGCACAACATCAATAATCCATTTCGAGAAGCTGCGTACATGAAACTATCAAATCCGGAATCAACAACAGGGGGAAGTGTGGAGTGCAAGTGCGCGTGCCAAAACTTGCTGTTCTGATATCCAGCATGCAGTATTTGAATTTCACTCTAAATCATATGTTGCTCCATAGCATTCATATTTATGAGAACAGGGTGCGAAAATAGTGAAAATTGATAGAATGAATAAAACTTGAACAGTTTTCATGATTCATAAAATTAATGCAAATTAGTTGCTAAAATCTACCTCCCATTACCTACTTATGCTTACTTCTTGGCTGTCTCTTGAATCAACCTTGAAATTGAGGCAGTTGTCAATCCTTCTGTCTTGGTTGCAGCTGTCAATCCTTCAGTCTTGGTTGCAGCACAGGCAGCTGTCAATCCTTCTGTCTTGGTTGCAGCGATGTCAGTTGTCAATCCTTCTGTCTTGGTTGCAGCACTGACAACTGCCAATCCTTCTGTCTTGGCTGGCGTGTTGTCAGTTGTCATTTTCATTGTCTGGGGAGCAGCCTGGTTCTGTTGATGGAAAGAAGAGTAGCTGGTTCAACATCGCTGAGAGAGAGAGAGAGATCAGTGAAATATGGATCCTGTGGATTTTATGAACACATAAAATAACACGGTACTGTTCAATAACTGTTCAATAAGTGAGCATGAACAAAAACATAGATAAAACAATTATCTTCATTAAACACGTCTGCAATGGTTGGAATTTTCGCTGTGAAACTATTGAAACGACAAGATCCTCTTCGGTCTGGTGCAGCTCATCCATTCTAGAAGCTTTAGCGATTCCAACGACATGTTTCGCCCGTTCTCTGTCAGGCAGGACAAGGGAAGTAACATTCAATCTAAATTATGTAAAAGCGAAGTGAAAGACACTATTTACAAAGAAAGCTAATGCATACTTTTTAATCAATTACAACACAAAGAAAGGAAATTTCATCACTGAAGAAGTAAACACAAAACATGTTCTTTTACACAAAAAGATCTAGAGTATCACGTTTAATGCACAATGCTTCTAAAATTCGTAGTGTACGTTCATTGTCAGATTTCAATACAATTTTGAAAACGTGATCGCGCCTCAGAAGCGAATATGTCGCAATTGTTCATGGCGGGTCACAGCACTGTTGAGCACTCTAGTGGAACGTGGAGGACACTTCGCAATTGAAGACAATCAGTTTGAACCATGCTCCCGAATGCGCTCCTCTGGACGTCTTCAAGTCCTGCCAAGATACTTGCAACCACATGCACACACGAAAGAGTAAATAAAGTTAAGTTGGAGAAGGAGCGGAAGTTTATCTGTTGTTTGCGTCATCTACAAGTCCGCTTCTACAAACATATTCGCTTCTGAGGCACGATCACATTTCAAAATTGTATTTAAATCTGACAATGAACAGGTACTGCGAATTTTAGAATTGTGCATTAAATTCTCTACATACTCTAGATCTTTGTGTACAAAAAGAACATTTTCAGTGCTTACTTCTTCTGTAGTGACATATCCTTTCTTGGTGTTGTAATTGATTAAAAAGTATCTACTAACTTCCCGCAAATATTAGCTTTCACTGTTCTTATATAATTCAGATTGAATGCAACGTCATCGACATCCATGTGAACTCCTGTGTTGCACACTCAACTTGTCAGTCCCTTGTCTAACTTGAAAGAGAACGGACGAAACTGGAATGTTGAAGTCACTGGAATCGTTGAATTCGTTAAATACCACTACAAATTGAACACCAACATGAATGCGGCTTTGAGTCCGGCAGCCTGAACGAGTTTCTGCAGAGAACGAGGCCGAACATGAGACTTTCACAGAATGATATACACGCTATGCCTGCTACGAATCTGCACGTCTGCCGAGTTCTAGTTACTTCCTCTTCTTGTCAGAAACGATTAAAGAAAAACACATCCAATGGGACGCAGTTTGCAGTTTTTGGTAAAAATGAAATATTCTATGTTTTCGCTTATTACGGCAAAAACACTAAGTCTGGAGCCATAATTTTTGACATGGATTGCTTTCAGGTCATTTCCTATCATGTTCATGCATCCATGTCTGTGAAGCTACACATATCTAGATTTGGCAAGCCTCTTAACGTCAGCAAACACAAGCATTTTGGTCAATTTTATCCTCATTTAACCACTTTCCCGAAAACATTGCCAATCAGAGGCATGATAATAGCACAGCATAGGAAATGACCTGAAGACATTCCATGTCAAAAATAATGGCTCTAGACATAGAATTTGTACCGTAATGAGCGAAAACATGGAATAAATCATTTTTACCAAAAATTGCAATCTGCGTCCCATTGGATGTGTTTTTCTTTGATCGTGTCTGTCAAGAAGAGGAACTAACTAGAACTCGGTAGGCGTGCAGATTCGTAGCAGGCATAGGGTGTATATCATTCTGTCAAAGTCTTCGGCCTCATTCCCTGCAGAAACTCGTTCTGGCTGCCGGACTATTTGTTTTTGATTCATAAACTAGTCAAGTGAACAACTTCTTTCTGTTAACAATATCTGACGGGCAAATGGCTTTCAAAATAAATCTTGTATATAACCTAGCCTACATGTCTATTCAATTAATGAAACTGATATTTCGTGAGTATCGAACGGATACTCAAATAGGAACATTGTGATGAGTAATCACTCAGCTATCGGTAGGCTAATACAAAGCACAAAAACGATTTCGTGTGGCAGACGTAAATATATACACTATGAAATCATTTTACAGCATTTTGCAGGCTCAAGAACTGCAGGAATTCCAGCTCTGTCGAAAGCTCGTTTAATTATATCATTCAAAGCGGAATGTGTTGAAAAGTATGAAAAAAGAGGTTTTCTCCTAAATTACGTCTTTAATTGAATATTGAAATATAACACTTTGAAACCCAACGTTTCGTCGTCCAGCCGACTTGTTCACGGGATTATAATAACGTGGAATGTCTAGGTAGACGGCCAGAACTCCGTTTACATAAGAGCGGATGATGACCAAAAACGTCAGCAATTAAGCTACATTTGCATTTATGGGATTCGCAAACTTTTGCACCAATGCGTAATGCCACCGATTTACGGAAAATCTCGTCATCTAGCGTTGGACCGAGCATGAGCATGTCATTGAGACAAGCTCAACTGATTCCCGGATCAATCCATTGATCAACGCCAACAACTCTTCGGTGCTGCTGAAATTCAATTGATTTGGACAAAAATTCACCAACTAAAGAGTCACAGATGATAGATACGCTGGCAAAGCAATATCACTGAATTGAGGAAGACCTAAGCCGCCAAGTTTTACCGGTAAAGTGGCATGTTTCCAATGTTAGTCGTCAAATTCTACACTGCAAATAGTACTGTTGCACAATTTCAACGAGTCGTCATAACAGGACAGTTCTGAAGGAAGCTTATAGCACGGAGCAGACCGGAGAGTATATAATAATGAAGACATAATTGCAGAACCCAGTAACTTCTCAATTTGCGTAACTGTTATTGAAGGTAAGACACATTCAAGCTGTTTGAGAAAATAACTGAAATTATCACTTGATTGTCTCAAATTGATTGCCTCACACTTATTCGGATTCAATATCAAACCGATACTTGACAGTTGTGGGATAATTTTCATAAGATTATTTAATACCATAGATGCAGGGCCGACATAGTCACATCATCCAAGTACCATATATCAAAAGGACAGTTCACGGAATGCGCTATCTCATCAACGGCAAGCGCAAAGGCGAGAGGACCAATAGGATCTCCCTGCTGAATGCCTGTCGAGGATTTTGTAAAGTTATCACCTAAAAGCAAAAACGACTGTGATGAGTAAGCCTGTTGAGCCAATGGATATATTGACGATATTCTCAAGTGTAAAGTTTCTAGCATGTAATCCCTTCTCAAAGTATTAAATGCATTTTTCACATTCAATTTCACCATGACATGAGGATCATCTGAATCATCGTTCAACTTTGATGCTACATACTCTCTGGTTGCATGTACTGCAGCTTCACTTCCACCTTTCACGCCACAACCTAGCTGGATAGGCTTCAGTTCCAAAGCGACATCAGAAACGCAAGCCCTTACGAGTACCTTTGTTGCCAGGCGTCTCAAAGTATTGCCAATAGCAATAGGTCGTACACCTCCTTCTTTCTTCTTCAACGCAATCAAAAATGCCGAAAAGAATAATTCTCTAATCCGATCAGGAAGGTCTGTCTCCTCGAGCAAATCGATTCACCAAATCAATAAGGCTTGAGAGCAAGCGTTCTCCAGATTCTGATGTATCTCGACGAATAAGATCTCTTAAATGAGCGAGACGTAAACCATCAATTCAGCCGCTGCTGCTTGGAGGAAAAGATTTTATAGCTTTGAAAACTTCTGCTCTGCTAAATTTTGCCACGAAATTCGAATTCAATAGAGAAAGAGCTCTCAAATCTGGTGGAGCATCAGGATTCTTAGAAATAATCAAGGATTTGACATCAGAAATTATGTTGGCAATCAATCACATCATCGGAAGTTACAACTCGAAGGTTTGATTAAGCACGTTTGCGAATAACTTCACTTTCAACAAGAACGGTAACCTTGTTGCGACTATCATTAACTTTGATATTCAATCCTTCACCTATGAAATCTTTCGGATCGGATTCGTCAAACATTCAAAGTTGTCGCTCAGTAAAAGTTGTCGGAGAAACGTTTCGCTCAGAATCTTTGCCAGAGCTCATAAGTCCACAGGCGGAGAAGGGGAACAACTTGATCCAATTGAAATAATCATCTGTCTGTAGGTCCAAGTCTTTCGCAAAGAAGCAGCAGCCATTATTCGAGCTCTCTTCGGTATGCTATTCAGCAAGCCATATTTCCATTTATATCTTGAAACAAATAACATCTCGAGGATCAATATCAGCTGACTGGATTTGAGACAATTTACTTGAACTCTGCTGAAAATCGAGAAAACGCTGAAGCTGCAAGCAGATAAGACAAGCCCAATTTTTCAACATGACCAGGCCCGCGGGAACGTGGGGTGCAGGGGGTGCGGTTGCACCCCCAATAAATAGATCGAGGGTGCGTAGCACCCTCAATGTTATCACTGCTATAGTGATTGACTTTAGTGAGCATGCGATAGCGCTTTTCTATGCTTCTGCAGCCAGCCTATGTCACTGCCCGTGCTTTCCCTTACTGGTTTGTCGTTGCACAGAATGCGCACGCGAGTAAAACTTGTCAGCTTCGCTCGCCTTTGTTGGCGAGCGAAGCCGGTCGACACCAGAGAAAATATATATTAAGAGAATGTCAGCTTACGATTCAATCAGTACAAATTTTGTCAGACAAAATAACTCTTTGTCTGATTGGCTAGTTTCACATACACGCACGCTATCATTTCACGTATGATTACACGCATCGCTCACGTTTCACAGCACGCGCGCAGGCTGTCATTTTAATCTTTCGACGCAGCGAGTTAAGATGTCTTCACCGCCAGCAAAACGCAGGAAAGTGCAAAAATCAATACAGTCATTTTTTCTCGGTCAACCTTCCAACAAAAGTAGGCCTATCCACGCTTCGGAGGAGGAACTGTCGACAGCCAGCGCGAGTACAGAAGAACGTCAAGAGAAGTCGGAGTGAGTTCAACACTTTTTGAATCTGAACATTATCCTCGTTATTCAAATACTGGTATTATTGAACATGGTGTCTCAAAAGTCACACATAAGGCCTATAGAAAAATGAAAAACAAAATTTGATATTTTTAACTCAAACTTGATGTGAAAATTTATGTAAAACAGAATTTGTAAATGAGTTTGTAAATGAAAAAGAGAATTTAATTTTAATGTATATTTTCGAACAGCAATTTACTTAGCTACTGTATGATGTCCCCACCAGGGTTGTAAAAAGTCCGTCAGCACCGTCAGCGGTGCTGACGGGAAGGGAAAGGGGAGGCGGGAAGGAAGGAAGGGAAAGGAAAGGAAAGAAAAGAGGGGAAGAAAGGGAAGGAAGAAGAGAAGAGGTATTACCAGGATGGTTTTTTATCGCTCTAAAAAAGCACCATTTATCGCTGAAAAGAAACGGAAAAATCGTATTTATCGCATTTATATAGATTCCTCTCGAAAAGAAGCAAAAATCGAAGAAAATGGTGAGTCAAACTCGTTCTCTCCCATTCACTCAAAGAATCTGTTTCCATAAGTCTTTCCCTCCCATATGTTTACATCAGGCCTAGTCTAGCAGATGCCTCCTTCGGACGTTTTTTGAGCAAAGATAAAATCGGATATAATGAGATCGAAATTATCCTTTAGTCAGTGAAATAGGTGAAAATCGCATTTATCGCTCAAAAATTGAGAATCGCATTTTGTTGTCGCACAGTTGTACACCCTAGATGAGTGCCCATACATTCTCTTTGTGATATAGTATTAAAGATATTACGTTAACAATTTGAGCCTTGATTCGTGAAAAAAATGCATGCGTAATTTCGGTTTAGTAATTATATTTTTTATTTATATTGCAGAGATGGATCGGAAATGGAAATGGATCGAGAGAAGGATGTATCAACAATGACGTTGTGTGTACCACAACGGAATTTCGTATTTCCTGGACGGAAGTTTGGTACGGAATCGAGTGATCGAAGATGCCAACATGAATGGTTTTCCAGATGGTCATGGCTCCGCTATAACCAAGTAAGTGACTCCGTTTTTTGTGTCAACTGTTACGAGGCCGAAGGCAAACGTCTGCTATTCAATGTTTCGAAAAAAGACTCTACATTCTCAACACAAGGATTCAAAAATTGGCGCAAAGCTCACGAAAAATTCAACTCTCATGAAAAGTCAAATGCTCATCGGACGGCAACAGAAATTCTCCTGTCAACGTCGAAGAAAAATCCTATAATAACATCGCTATCTCGAGCCGCAAAGAAAGATCAGGAGACAGCACAAAAATTCTTGAAATTGGTTTTCCGATCTGCAAGGTTCTTAGGACAACGAGGTTTGCCGTTTCGTGGAGACGATCATAAAGGTGGATTGTTTTGGGGTCTTGTGAAAGAGCGATGCGAAGAAGATCCTGTTGTCTTGAGTTGGTTTAATCGTCGTAACAACTGGATGTCAGATACCATACAGAATGAAATAATTGAAAGGTGTGCGTCTTTTTGCCTTCATAAATTGCAAGCCTCGGCTCAGCAAGCGAGCTATTACGGAATCACTGCCGATGGGACTACGGACATCGCCGGTGATGAACAATTTTCAATCAGCATACAGTATGTTGACAAACAGCTTCAAGTGCACAGTGACTTCTGGGCTTCTATAATGCACCGGACTCCACGGGAGAAACCCTGACGAAGATAGTCAAAGATGTGTTCTTGAGACTGAATTTGGATTTTAAACGTCTTCAAGCCTTTTGCTTTGACGGCGCAAGCAATATGAGCGGCCATATCAATGGAGTGCAAGCGCGACTAAAGCGGGAGTTGCCTGGGAGTGTATATGTGCACTGCTCTAATCACGCGTTAGACCTTGTTCTTCAAGAAGTTGCACGAAACACCAGCATCGTAGCAGAGGCTATTTTATTTGCCAAAGACTGTGCGAATCTTATTCGAGATTCATCGAAGCGTTTGAACGTGTATAAGTCGATGTTTGGCGAAGACGAAGTTGTTCAAAAGCTGAAGTCGTTGAGCGCGACGAGATGGTGTGTTCGCAATGGGGCACTCAAACGCCTGATTGACTCATATGCTCAGGTACTCGACACAATGAAAGAATTACACGATGACTCCTCAACCCGAGAAGAAGTGAAGGTTCGAGTGCGAGGCCTGCTCAGGATAGCGCAACGCAGTTCAACAGTTTTTGGGTTGATGGCATCTCTGAAGATCTTCGAACCATGTGAAATGTTGGCGAAGGAATTGC
The DNA here is from genome assembly GCA_907163375.1 of Prostheceraeus crozeri. Classification (NCBI taxonomy): domain Eukaryota; kingdom Metazoa; phylum Platyhelminthes; order Polycladida; family Euryleptidae; genus Prostheceraeus; species Prostheceraeus crozeri. Next base: position 102,126 of record CAJQUW010010211.1, read on the forward strand.
AAGGGCATGTTACGGCAAAGGGCACCAAAGAAGGAACGGATTTGCTTCTCTCCACGATCCAAAGCTTGCGTGATGATCACGCAGTGGAAAAATTGATCACATGCGCAAAAGAAAAGGGTGAAAAACTCGGACTGAAAATCAAGTGTAGAAGCCGAATAACCCGCACTCCTCTTCGTTTGCGACACACGTCTGTTGTAGAAGATGTCAGTGTGCAAACACAATCTATAGAAAGCGAATGGCGAAAAGAGTATTTCCAATGCGTTGATCTGGTTACAGCTGAGCTCAAAAGACGTTTCACACAAGATGGGTTGAGCCTTGCTGCTGAGCGAGAAGAATTCCTCATCTCATCGGCTTCGACCGTTCTGGACTCACCACTGCCCATCCTACCAGCGGACTTCAACGAAGACAGGTTGAAAAGAGAGGTGGTTCTGTTACCGAACATATTCCAAGGAAAGGCTGTCCAGAATATGTCCGACTTCGTTGCTGTCTTCGCAACATTACAGACAGAGACTCGTAATCTGTTCTGTGAGGTTCAGAAACTGGTGTCTTTAATACTGTGTCTGCCAGTCAGCACTGCTGCATCGGAGCGCACATTTTCCCTGCTTCGACGATTGAAGACTTGGCTACGTAGCAGTATGACACAAAAACGTTTGTCACACTTGGCTGTCATAGCCAGCCACAGTGATCTTCTTTGTGATCAGGACGTTCTGAAAGAACTCATGACTGACTTTGTGAAAAAAACGCCAGAGCGACATGCGGTGTTTGGTTCGCTATGATAAGCGTGATGAATTATCTGTAAATATATAGTGCTAATTGTTCATACATTTTTTGATGAATTTTTTTATATCTAACTATAGCAATTACGCGTTGCATGAACTCATTTTAAAAGTAGTAAGCTCGGGATGGTTACGTAATCTTGATCTGCACCCCTAGAAAATAATCGTTCCCGCGGGCCTGAACATGACAGATTGCCTTGAGTTAGGCCAACAAAAGAAAGATGATATAAACAGTGACATTTATCACATTTCCTTAAGCGTTTTCGTTCATTAACTTGATGACAATGCGAGCACGGTTCAGACGCATTAAAAACTATATTCAATGATTCAATCATGATGCTTTAGTTGTTAACTGGAATCATTTCAGTTCCGACGTCATTCGATAAATTCTGTTGGTTTTGAATATCAAATAAATTTGGGCCATTCTGCTTTTCGTCGGCGCAGTATTGTTTGCGCTTTCTTGCTTTGCTTGTTCATGGTCACTGATTGCGCATTTCTGCACAAATTCTGGCATGAGAAACGATAGCTGTTATAGTTTCATCCAGATTGACGATAGCGATGGGATAGATTCTCCGTCTGACATGAAAAGTGTGTATAGTGCCTGATTAAGGAAAAGGTCGTAAACATTTCGGGTTCGAATCCGGTGTGGACCTGGGCACTATAAAAAGACTAATCTACCTCGTCTTCAATTTTTTAGAATTCCCATGATACAGAATGCACGAGACTAATGATGATATGATTCTATGATGACAGATTTCATTGGCATGGGATGTTACCTGTACTTATACGTTTGCCCAAAACGCTATCATTGAGTCGGCCATCACGCCTGGATCCGCTGCTAGAAGAGTTGAAGAACGCAAACTCTCAAAGCATCACGCGCTGCCTGAACGGTACTGTTTCGAACCACTACCCTTCGAAACGACTGGTCCACGAACACTAAGGACTATTTCCAAGTTGGGTCATCGAATTTCCCAACTAAAGGACGAGCCGCGGGAGACGATTGGCTGTTTCAGCGTATCTCTCTGGCGATTACCAGAGGAAACGCTAGATCGATATTAGCAGTCACAATTTAACTTCATTCTTTTATATTTCATTTTTTCTTCAATTTCCTATTCTTTTATTTATCTGTATTTATATTATTCTTTCAATCTCTTTGTATTGCAAGTATAATATTGTTAATGTATCAAAAAATCAATGCTTTAAGGTAGAAGATAAGTTGTATTAGAAAGTGGTTTCAATAAAGCCTATGCGGTTTGAATATAGCCCTGATGATTCATTTTATTGAAAATGATTAATTGTGTTTCAGAACTATTGTTCAATATTAAAACTTAATCAACCTTCATCGGAAGGTGGTTTACAGTACTCATAACTAATTTAGGGGTGTACTGATTCATCGATGTAACTATTTCATCATTTGCCGATCAGTGGACTTTCGGAAATTTTCGTCAACTTTTGTTAAAATCAGTGATTGATCGAAATACACTACTTCATTTTTTTAGATAAACTTAATTCTACATGTAGGCCTACACTGCATACTGAACTACCTAAAGTTGAAGCCACTTTTTAATATTATGATGATGATTGAAATCAGCTAAATTCTTCCAAAGATCTAATTCTTCATGAAGACAACAGATGTTGGTCAAAAGGACTTAGGGTCTATTTTCGCATATTATGATGCACAAATAGCATATTTGCCGCCGTGCCAGGGTAGAAGCGCTGATCGGTGATTTTCGCACACCTCTCCAAGTTCTTGAACATCCTGGGAAAATGACTCTATTTTAGATAAACTGAAAATTACATTTAAACATCCAATCAAGACTTCAGTTTTCATGACATGAGAATGCTGGAAACAGTTTGGCTGGCAGCTACACCGTGATAAAGATACAAGAAATAACGATGAAAATTACCACTGTAAAGACAAAGTCAGGACGAAATCTTTCTGTCTGCATAAATAGAGGTAATCATTTTTATTGTCTTTCCCTTCTCTGTCTTGTTTGGTGTACAGCGCATTCATCAGAGAATTCTATATCAAGTTTCATGTACACTTATGTATCAGGTGACATTCATGTTCAGATAAATTAGTGATTGATCAATGCATGTGAAGTCATTCCGGTGTGTTCGACAGACGAGAACTGGACGAAAGGCTCAGCAAATAAATGTCGTCTAACAACATCCTTGTGACATTCTTCATTTGCAAATTGTTCAAGGCGACTGCTTTTTTCAAAAATATACTCTGTTATAAGAAGCAACTCATCCAGAGAATCTCTTCTCTTGCTCTCAATCATGGAGGATAATGGACAACTTCTCGTTTCCGGATAGACTTTAATATTCACTTGCTCTGATCTCATCCAGGATCTTGCACAGCAACGCTATCAGAATACTTCATGTCGTTGTTGTAGTAATCACATCATTTACTCTCATTTATCAGTTTACAAGAACTTCATTGGTTGAATATTTCATCGGCTTTTCGATTTTACATCATGTCAATTGTCTTATTTTTGTTTTTCCAACAAAAACATCAACATTTAGGCCTACCTAATATGCTTTATGTAGATTTTCGTTGATCGCGAACTTGTACATGTGTTAACTTCTGTTAAGGTTTATTGTTATCAACTTTTCTGCATCTTGTTCTACTAATTTCCCTGCTTGAAACTTAAAAATCGCAGCATTATAAATCATCTTTGTACATAACTTCACAATCTTGCATCAAATGAACAGTATTACGGATACGATACATTTAATTGCATACCATCTTTAAAGGAATTTCATCAGAAATTATGATGTTGCATTAGGACATCACGAAGAAGAAATACCGCAAATTATTTACAAAAATAAGGATAAACTGACACACGGACAGAGTGTCCCGACCGCTACGATTTGAAATAGCCGCTACAACCTGAGATTGGACCAAATATTCCTGGGGAGTTGTCTCAGAGAAAAACTAAGTCTGAAGCAAACCTTTTTTTAAGTTGAAGTCGTCAGCAGAAGCTGCGAAATTTGATTTTATGTACAAGAAATGTAACAAGTCAAAACCATCAGCGTCCCGACCGTTGCGGGACATTTTCATCGTTTCTAGGCAACGGTCAAATAAACAGAAGCTGAAACTTTACATGCAATTAGCCCTTAAGTATCTTATATATCGTGTACAGTTGTGCTGCTACTGCGTCATTTTTAACGAGTTGGAGATCGCTTAGCGTCAAATGTTCCGACCGTTTCTCTCGTCGACTAGCTCATCAGCCTGAATTAACCACAAATTCTTATCATTCTTAAAGAATAAGCCTATGCATTCATTTTTGTTAAGAATGGATGAGACCATCAATAATCAAGTAGTGTCCTTAACTAAGCAATTATGGGCCTTTTCAAACACTTGCGACATAACAGGAGTGTGGGAGGGAACGGTTGTCTCTTTCTGTCATCTTTGGTTCAAAAATGGATCGATTGGTAGATAATTCTTCCACGTCTCTATTATTTCAATGATGCTGATTATCCATGTGATTTTGATTGGATTTTAATTCTGAAGTAATGAGACAAAAAACAAACTTTTGCTGTGCATGTCTCTCAACAACATCACGAGATTTTAGTAGGCTACTAGAATCCAAACTAATCAAGACCAATTGGTCAACATTCAAAACTAATCAACTCCACATAAGACAAGACTAGCATCACAAGGCTTTAACCTGAAAAGTTCAGCGCATGTCTTACTGATTAATTGGTGCACCTTACCATCTTTTTAAATCTAAATCGGTACGGTCAGTGCAATGAAAGCGTCTATTTCAGCCTATTTAAAAATAATCTGCCGATTAGCAAAATCACTAATCGATGCAGGTGCACCCCTGATGGCTTTCACAGTCATTTACTCTCAAAATAGCTGTAAAGATATCAAATTCATTAATAACTGCAGCAAGAACTTGATGAATAGCCTGTCTTTGACCTGGAATCATGAATGTAATGATAACTTTCACCATGAGCATTGACTTATGCCCAGCTGTCTATGTAGACCAATCCCGAACACGTGATACTTTTTTCGTTTTACGTCCATTATCCATTCTTCGTAGGGGAGGACGGTTTTTCCAAATGGATACGGTTTGCACAGACCACCCAGGCGATTCGAATTTAAAAAAAGCGAAAAAACGAATCCTTAACTTAGAAAAGCGAACCGATAATTTTTACATCAAGCAATGTAGAATAGCGCTATAGCGACATAATATGCCATCAAGCCATGCACTAACACGAATGCTACGAACCTGTGTAGATTGCAAATATTCACTTTCTGGTACAAAAATGATAACTTGTCGGAGTACCTCTTAGGAGGTATTTTTCTTGCAACTTGTTAAACGATTCGCAAATGCACCAGACCATATTTATACATATAACTAGCTTTTGTATTCTATTAATGATCAGACATATAACCAGCAATCAATTTAGATTGCTTCAATTTCAGACAAATAATGTAGATTCCAAGATTGTTTCGTAGGATTGTTGAAACATAGTGTTGAAAAAATCAAAAAAGACTACTTGGAAAATTCAGCAGAATGAAGATGATTTTATAATTCTAATGTGGTCAAGGAAATTTCTCTAGCTGTCATGCTTCCAACTGACAAATTAATCTAAAACTTTGAACATCTCTTTTATCTAAATATTCCAAAACATATTGATATTTTCAAGTATTCATTAGATAAGTGTTTGTCAACTAAAGTCATGCGAAATAGATCATATGACGAATAAAGGATCATTAGTAAGGTTTCATCTGAAAATCAATATAGTTTTCTTCAGAACTCGCAAGCCTAATATTATGCTAATAAAACTGCTTAGTAGGATGCATTTTTGTAAAGGAAGATAATGCTCATAATTAAGCTAAGTTATTGAAGCAAAATTGATATTTCATTAGATGGCCATTGTTGCAAACGTTAATTTAGATGTAAAAATTGTCAACTTGTATATTTATTATCAGTGAAATTGATATTGCTCAATTATGCAGCCCTACAGTGATTAGATGATAAATATTTCAAAAATGGAATTTTTCCGACAATAGACGGCTGCCAAAGAGAGAAAATTATGTAGTCAGTGACTTACATTCAAGTGGGTTCTTTATGGACCCTTTCCGTCAAGCTTTTGACTGTTAGTGGGCCTATTCCACAGAGGTCAAAACTGCCTGTTATGAAACATATATTAGTAATTTTTCAATCAAAGCTTTAGTGTAAATATACATCAATATTATAAATCAAAATTGATGAAAACCGACAATAAATTATAATATTGGCTAAGTCTTTGAAAATATTCCATAAAAAGCTATCACTATGCAGCATACTTCAAAGGCCAATTATCAAAATCATGATCCATGCACTTCTACTAAAATATGCAACCAAGTCCAAGCTTTGAATTGAATTGGAGATAGCCAATATTAAAAAATATTGACTTTATTTTCGTCTTCGCTATTTTGTAATAACGAAAATAAAATCGGTGTCTTTCAATATTGCCTCTTTCCAATTCGATTCAAAACATGACAAATAGCCAAGATAATTCATCTTAAACCAAGTCCAAGCTTTACGATGCAAGGTTCTCATTGTCTTGGATCGTTGACACCACTTTCTCTGGTTGAATTTTATGTGGGCATTCTAATTTTCTGACACATTTGCAAGAAGTCACGAATTGTTGAAGCACACGAGATAAGTCGATACCGCATAGCTCAGCACACAGAAGCTATGAAAATACATGTATATAGCGGGTGAAGTATGACGTAATCAGAATGACTGGAGTAATGTAAACAATAGTCAAATTATTTACAAAATAGTACATTAGGCGTACTGGTACATGTATTCTTCAATCTACAACTCACAAAGTTTCAGGTGGTTATAAGAAAATAGGCTACACCAATCCGATCATATCAGTATCATATTAATATCTCAGTAGATGCAAAATGGTTATTATACACATCAACTTTTTGCCGAGCTACACGAACTTCACGAAAATGACAGTGAAAGTGACAGTGTAACAAAAAACTCAACAGAAAATATTCCATTGTGTATATTATCATCTCAATTTCTTAGGCCTATTTATCAACATTATGCAATGCACCTCACTCATTCGCATAAACTGAACCGCTTGTTTCACTAATCCAACATCAATCTACTAAGAAAATTCGATAGTAGGCCTCCCGCATGTCTCTGGCAAGCCCCCATTCAAGAATGATGCGTCATTCAAGAACCGTTCAGTGACACAGTGAGACCCATGGTTCAGGCTATCCTGGATCATAAGATGAAAAACTTGAGGGCTCAAATTGAAACTCTTCATTTGCGTAAAATTTCTGCTTTAATGAAAAGTCAAAATCCTGTGATTCCTCCTTCTAGGAAGCACAGTGGCACTACTGTAATCAATCTTTCCACCTATAATTTATCTGATGAAGAAAAAGAGATCTTGTCTCTTGGTGTGTCTATGTGTTGGCCTAGATCTAAGGTAAATATGAACCTCCAGAAAGCTGAAGCCGAGGCCCTTGTGTATCAGCTTAATCTTATTGATTCCAAATTGATCACTGATGATTTTTTATGCAAAATTCGTGGTACTTTCAAAAGCTACTTTTCCAAAAATTCTGTTCCTAAAATTTGGTTGAGTAAAATTAAACGTCTTCGTAACTTGTGTCGTAAGAACGACATTGTGATTTCAAAGTTTGACAAATGTAATGGTATTCTGATTGATGACAAGGATACTTATTTGAGGAAGATGGAAACAATCCTGTCTGACTCCACTAAGTTCAAACCCTACGTTCTTGACAAACGTTGCAAGAAAAATCCTTTCATTTTTGAAGAGGATAAAGTCAACAGGAAATTGGTTGAATTTCAAAAGAAAAAATACATCAACAAAAATGTATTTTCCAAAATCAAGTCCTCTGGATCTCAGCCAGCGCGTCTTTACGGTTTACCTAAAGTTCATAAAAGTAAAGTTGATCCGCCCTATCGGCCGATCCTAAACATGAAAGATTCCTACAAAAGTAATTTGTCAGAGTATCTTTGTCATCTGTTGAAACCATACTTACCGAAAACTTTAGTTGTGAAAGACACGTTTGAATTCGCTGAGGAGATTAAGAAATTTGATCTTACTCAACATGAAACTGTAGAAATGTGCAGTTTTGATGTCTCTAATTTGTTTGGAAACGTTCCTGTTTCGAAAACAATTGATCACATCTTGACTTTAATTGACTTTAATAACTTTGATCTTTCGAGAACAGCTTTGAAAGAGTTGTTGAGTTTAGCTTGCACCAATATATTATTTTCTTTTAATGACACTCTCTATACGCAGTTTGACGGCATGGCTATGGGCTCAAAGTTAGGTCCTACGATGGCCGCTTTTGCCATGGACAGTATAGAGCGTCAATTTAAAAATTTTTCTGGCAACACTCCTTTGTTTTATAAAAGGTATGTTGATGACTGCTTTTGCATTTTTCGCAACAAAAAAGAAATAGATTCGTTCCTCGAATTTATCAATACCTTGAATGATAGCATTCAATTTACTGTTGATCATCAGGTTGAAGATTCTTTGCGTTTTTTAGACACTAAAATTACTGTTGATCGCAAAAAGATTTTTGTCTCTTTTGCTTTCAAAGATACCAACACAGGAATGTATATTCCGTCGTCTGCGATGGCTCCGTTTTCGTATAAAGTTGCGGCATTCCGCTCTTTATTTTATCGTGCCATTCGCATTTGTTCGCATGATTTTCTCTACAAAGAAGTCATTGATGAAATTCTAAAGTTCAGTCGCTTGAATGGTTATTCCGACGACTTAATGCTGAAAATCAAAGATGAGGTCGAACAGAAATTACACAATAGACACACCGAGCAGAAATGTGAAATGAACTTCATCAATTGGAATGTACCATTTATTAGCAAGGGTGTCGAAGAGCTTAAGAAACGCATTTATGCTGCCAATAAGTCGTTACCTGAAAACTTGAAAATCAGATTGATTTTCAAAACTCTGAAAACCCTAGATTTTTGTCATAATGCTGATACTATCTCGAGTGAGCTCAAATCTGATATTGCGTACTTGTACAGTTGTGACCGCTGCCAAATGCGATACGTTAGCGTTACAACTCGCCATTTAGCCACTCGAATTAACGAGCATATTTCTGGCAAACCGACTCCGACGGAGATATCTATGCACATTCATCATCCGTCACGTGAGAATTTCAGAATTGTAGGTAGAACGAAATTTCCGAAAATCCTAGAGACAATAATGATTAAAAGCAACTTCGACACTCTCGCTAACGAGAGGAGTGGATCTCACCCAATGCTATTGCGTCTGTGAATAAAGTTTGTATATAAACCATGTCTTACCTGATTTTACCATTTTGTAACCGCTGATGATGGTATGAGTTCTTACCGAAACATGTCCGGAATAAAGAAAGCTGATTGAAGATGGTTTTTCAATATATAATATATATATATATATTTATCAAATCTCAACAGATGTAACCACCACGAGACATGTTTCGGCCTGTTGGGCCTCATCAGTCGTGGGTAGGTTTGAACCATGAGGCCCAACAGGCCGAAACATGTCTCGTGGTGGTTACATCTGTTGAGATTTGATAAATTTATCAATTGCCAGGTTACTTGTCTAAATATATATACATATATCTTCCAATATAAGAAGATATATATATATCTTCCAATATGGTCGTTCATGCATAATGCTACCTGGACTGGTATTATACTTCAGATGATCATCAACAGATGGAAAATTTGCATGACTATAATCAACTCTGCACAATAAAGCTTTTAGCTTTCAAACTATAAGCAAACTCCAAAATGAAGTGCATTATTCTTGCTCCAGAATTTTCTCATTGCATGAAAATATACCTCTCTTGTAAAGCAATATTCATATTATCCCAAAAGGTGTCTATTTGATAATTAAAATGTTAGCAAATTATCACAAGCCACTGGTGGCAAAGGAATGCTCAAAAATCCGTGGACGCGGGACTCGTATTGCAACGATCGCTTTAATCGAAATAATGATTTAATCAAGAGTTTTAGACTATTTCTATTGGTACGTATAGCAGCATCGGCCGTGGCAGTAAACGCACAAATTTTTCCAAATTCATTTTTTAAAATTCAAACTTTTCCATTTTTAAGATCGTTTTATTGAAATAATGATGAAATGAAGAGTATTAGACCAGTCTATTGGTGTCTAGCTGCCTCATCGGCTGCGGAAGCGCACAAATTATAGGGCCAATCAAAAAAATCAAAACTTTCAAAATTTTCCAAACTTATCCGGAACATTTTCATCACTAGTTGATCTAGAGCTAGAGACACTGATCCCTGGATTTCTCGGAGTTCGTCAAGTATCAATAGCCACTTTGTTCGTGTGCATGGCAGGCGACTACGTGATGCCTTACAGATTCAATTCTCTCCCGATGTGTTCAATGCGAAGTAAAATGAATAAATAATAAAAAATATAGCCAGACGTTCATAAATGTTCATAAAAATTAATCGTAACGATCAATTTTGGGCCGCATAGTGTGCAATATTGTGACTACTTTTTCAAGAATTGTTATTATTGTTTCATGCACTTTTACATATTTTATTCAATTCAATTCTCATTGAAACTCGCACACTTTCCTCAAATGATGTACAAACAAGCAATATTCTGAAAGGTTCGATATCGATTTGATGGCGTCAATGTAGTGAGGTAGGACTTGGCTAGATCTTCGCGTCTACGGCAGTTTTCGCGTTGCTATGGAAAAGTTGGTCCTAACAACCGTTGTCATGGAAAGTTGGTCCCCTAGCAACCGTTGCTATGTCATAACATCATCACTGACCTCTCCGATAACGATTTAGTGGGGGTAGGACTTAGTTGGATCTTCGTTATCTACGGTAGCTTTCGCGTTGCTATGGGAAAGTTGGTCTCCTAGCAACTGTTGCTAGGGTACAATATCATCACTTAAATCTCCTATGTCGATTTAGAGGGTACATATACTTCAAATCTATGAAGCAGCAATTCTTGACTGACTTTCTTTTGAATACTGAGGGTGCATCTCGTCTCAAAAAAAGGCATTTTTTGCAAAAAAAGCACAAAAAGTGGCCTACAGGAAAAACCCTTGGAGATCGAAGTTCCCCGTCTCCAGAAATGGACTCAGCAACCCAAAATCCGTCAGAATAAGTTGTTTTGAGAAAGACATTAATGTCTGGTCAAGTGGGAAACATTTTGAGACTACAGTACACACCATTGTTGCACATTTTCCATTTCAGTGCTAAGAGTACGTTCCAAAGACGGAGGATTTTCATCAATTTCATTGAGTAATGGCAAAACTAGAGTAATGTCGTCGGCATACACAATTTAGACCGTCTGAGGTTGCCTGCATGTGAAGTCTGATACAAAAGCTGCAAATATTACAGGACCCAAACCTGATCCCTGGGGGACTCCCGTCTTTACATCAACGCATCAGGAGAGAGAGCCTTCAACCTTGACGAAACATTTCCGGCCATTCAGATAACTCATCAACCAATTGAGAAAACCTTTTGAGAAGCCAAGATGATCAAACTTTTGAATTATCTGAGAATGTCTAATGGAATCAAAGGCCGATGACATGTCGAATGAAATTACAGATGTACCGCCGTTAGATGGATCATCATAGAATCGATGTGCGTGTTCCATAATGTCAATTAGCGCAGTTGATGAAGAATGGAGAGCACGGAAGCCATGTTGGTTTCCATAATGCTGCTCAAAACTGTCCCTTATCTTTTGTAATATGATTCTTTCAAACACCTTTGCTTGGACAGGCAGTACCGAGATAGGCCGAACCATCATGCAACGGATCAATCATTCTGCGTTCTGCTGTCAACATTCCCTGCTTATCTTCAACTTTCAAGGGCCATGTTTTGCTGCCGTATATCATGTACCTTCTCACACACGGGTCATGCACTTGGCCTTTCATCAATAAAGGAGTCGCCCTCGATGTTCGAAATGGCGACAACTCACGAAACTTTCGCCAACCAGCTTGAACTCGTGCAGATCATGCAGCCCATGAGCCACCACCGTATTCCATCAATTCACCAAGGCAGCAAAATATGCTCACAGCCTGCTAGGCGTAACCCGCCACTGAAATTGGACCCAGTTGTTCTTCACTTAAGGTTGAAAAAGAGCGCATTTGGCCTAAACAGGGTTTACACACGAAGGACGACTCAACTGCAGCTTGGCTCCCTCTAACTCCGCTATGTCTCTTGTGGCTCCATAAGCAGCAAACAATGCACTGGACAGAATTGGAGCCGCCACCTTTTCGACAGCCACTACAAGGAAAGGGTCGGGTTAAAGGGCCGGTGATCAGGGGTGAAAGCAACAGGCTCGCATTTCCAATCTCCTTTCACAACACACATGCACCGGCATGATATAAACAATAAATGAGGCTCTCGACCATTATTTTACTAATTCAACAGAAATGAAATATCGCATGAAGAATCGTTGTGAAAAAAGAGGATTTTGCAAGGACATGAACTGTTGATAGTAAGAGGAAAACAGAAAAATATGGCTCCGGGGTCCACTGTATCATCTCATGTGTCGGAGGGTTAAGGCTGAAAGTGGATGATCTTTTTAGAACATGTTGGAAGACGACTCCATGTGGCCAATCTGCTATGATCGGCAATGATATCATTTTATCTTTTTATAATGAAGATACACCATTTTTAGTGAAATATACGTAGGTCTGCACCGTAAATAGATCTAGTCATGCGAATTTTTCGATTTACACTGCTACCATGCTACTTTTACTGCTCTTAGCAATGAAGTTAAAATTATATTGGATGCAACATCGATATATTTCAAATAATTGAAGGCCGAAGAAAGCAGTTTAGTCATACAAAGCTTCTTGTATATCGAAGCTTAGGTAGGGCCTATGGCCTATACATTAGACATCGCAAGTTTTGATTTAAGCTTTATACACTCGAATTACAGATATGCCAAAAATATGCAATTGGTTAGGCCAACAGTATCTAAAGTGCAAAAAAAAGCTAAACATTTTTAGATTGCAGTCAAGACTTCAAAAACATCAAGACAGTAATTAATGAGTTCAATGTTCAATCATGGGCCTACTGGAAGTCTGAAGTAACCAGCAATATATGAGATATACACTGTACATGTAGAGCTAATCCCAGAAAGCGGCGGTCTTCATTAACCAGAATCTTAATTATCCAAGTCCGAAATGTCGAGCTTTGACCGTACTCCTATTTCAAAATTTCAAAGCCTCGTTTACATATTACTAATAATTTATTCATAAACTTACATTATACTCGTATTATAGAGACTAAGACAATTCAGAAGAAACAAATTCAAGCAAGTGTTTTTGAACTAGCATTGTTTGACAGTCTGTGTGATAGACAGACTGACAAAGAATAACCTGTTGCTTTTCGCTACATGAATCAACCTGCCGGGAAGGACATGGGTAGAACAAGCGAAAGAGATTAAATTTGTTTTAATACAAAATGCGAAGAATCTATAATTAGAAAATATAATGGAACATAAATTTTTGATGATATCATTTTTCCTCAGAATAAAATAATCATTTTATCATTGCCGATCTTTGCCAATCTGTCATCAATTTGTTGATGAATTCTTCAATTTCCCTTTTTATATCTTCTCCGAAAAGTTGCTTCAAAGCTGATACTTCCATCTCTGATTCATCATGATCATGTTGGACACAATGAAAAGATAACTCTTTGGTTTCATCTTTAATTATGATTGACATCGTGCCGCTGTTCTTGCTCCCACAATGGTCTTCCTGATTTTGTGAAAAATCACATTTTAATGGAATATAATGCAGTGGAAGCTCGAACTACAATGCCCGTCACCCTCGATCGTCATCTTTTTGCGACATCACCCCTCATCGTCATCTAATTTACGACGTCAATTTTGATCGTCATCTTGTTTGGAATGTCAGACTTGATCGTCATCCAATCTGCGACGTCACACTTGATCGTCATCCCATTTGCGGCGTCACCCTTGATCATCAGACGTCACACTTGATCGTCATCCTACTTGCGACGCCATTGTTGATCGTCATCCTACTTGCGACGTCACCCTTGATCGTCATCTTATTTGCGACATCACACTTGATCGTCATCTTATTTACGACGTCATCGTTGATCGTCATCTTATTTACGACGACATCCTTGATCATCATCTTATTTGCGGCGTCACCCTTGATCATCATCCTATTTGCGACGTCACACTTGATCGTCATCTTATTTGCGACATCACCCTTGATCGTCATCTTACTTGTGACGTCACCTTTGATTGCCATCTTCTATGCGAAGTACTTCTTGATCGTCATCCTATTTGTGGCGTCACCCTTGATCATTATCCTATTTGCGACGTCACACTTGATCGTCCTCTTATTTGCGACGCCATCGTTGATCGTCGTCTTACTTGTGACGTCACCCTCCACTGTCATCCTCTTTGCGACGTCACCCTTGATCGTCATCTTATTTGCGACGTCACCCTTGATTGTCATCTTCTATGCGAAGTACTTCTTGATCGTCATCTGATTTGCGACGTCATCTTGATCGTCATCTTATTTGCGACGTCACACTTGATCGTCATCTTGTTTGTGACTCTTTCCTTTGATATTTACTGCCAGCTTCCTTCAACTGTCTCTCTTTCTTTCCAAGGCATTCGACAAAGTCTGGCATCGAGGACTCCCTTGGAAGCTTAAGTCTTATGGAGTTACTAATCAATTCCACAAACTTCTTTCTTCTTCCCTTACGACCGGCAGATATCTGTCGTCTTAAATGACCAAAAGTCTTCGAACAAGCTTGTTAATGCAGGAGTTCCTCAAGGTTCAATTTTGGGGACCACTCTCTTTCTGCTGTACATCAACGACCTCCCAGACTGCCTAGTGAGTAAATTGGTGATGTATGCAAATGACACCACACTCTTCAATTCCAATGAGCGACTAGCGAAGAACACTCAGCAACGTCAGCGACTATGCGGCTTTCGTAATGAAGACTTACGCAGGGTCTCCGAATGGGGCGCTAAATGGCTTGCTTCTTTCAATCCTTCAAAAACCCATAGTATTCTGCACTCACGACGTAAAGGAGATGATCATCATTGCATTAAGATGTCAGATAATAGGATCAGAGAGCAAGATTCCATCTTCTTACTTCGATTAACGGTTGCGAATGACTTGTCATGGAAACCGTACATCCAGTCCACCAGCAAGCAGGCAATTCAACGCATTGGTAGTCTCTATCATGCCAGCAGTTATCTTCCAACACTGACTGTCTGCTATCTTTACAAGTCCACTATTCCTCCTCTGATGGAGAATTGTTGTCATCTGTGGGCCGGCGCCCCACAAACGCATCTTAACCTGCTTGAACGGGTTGAGAAACGTGTCAAGAATCTCATGGGTGAAAAACTTGCTAGCAAGTTGCAGCCGCTCTCAGTCGGATGGGATGTTGCTTCACTCAGTCTCTTCTACATGTACTATTTCGTTAGAAGCACCTGTGCAGTAAATGAGTGCGTACCACAAACCCAAGATCTTCTCCAGAAGCACACGCAGAGCTAATGCACTCACATGCCATCATGTGAACTTAGAACGCGCACGTACTGTGAGTCGCTCGAAAAGCTTCGTTGATGGCACGGCACAGCTTTGGAATCAGCTTCCCCAGACCACTTTCCCTGACCGATATAATCTTGATACTTTCAAGAGGCGTGAGAACAGGTTTCTGTTGGGGACATTACTTTTTCATTGAGTAACCCCTAGCTTCGTACATGGCTCATCGCTGTGCTAGGGGTAAAAATTCTGTAAAAATATCAGTGTTATTCTTCTGTTTCCTTTTTTGCCATTCTTCTCAACATTTCATTAGCTGAAGGAAGCGAATAAGCAGCAGCTATTTGAAGCAGCAGTCAAATGAGAAGGAATACACGGAGCAGTATTCAGCTCTTCTCTGTCCACACTTTTCTATCCACAAGAATGTTCATTATCAAACACTAACTGAATGGTCAATCTGCGCCTTGCTCATGAATTGTGTCTCAAACCAAGCTAATTAACAACAAAGGAGAACACATCAACACTTGTCATTTGAATCACAACAAGTCAAATTGACGCTCGGATTTCCACAACTTTGATAAAAAAACATTTCACAACTAACTCAACAAAGTCAACACAGAAAACGACAAGATGAACTTACCGATTGATTTTTATTGACCTCCTTATCTTCCATTCTATTACTACAAGAAATATCGTCACATCTCACTAGGATGATCGAAGCTTGACATTTGTGCAAGTCATCTGATCAATAGAAATTATTTACAGCAATCAAAGCAAGGTCATTGTGAAATCATTTCATTGTTAGAAAGTCTGCTTCAGAATACGCAGATAGAACTTATTGAATCCGTCAATCTAGATATCTTTTAGAATTGTTTTAAATTAGAAAGAAATTGACTTCATTTCCTTCAAACAATTCGTTGCCGGGAAAGAGAACAAATTGTGGTCTCGGAACATAAATTTTATGTAAAAACTCGACGGCCCTTCGGTGTCCTGCGCCATCTGAAGCTGATGGTCACGTTCAGATTGACAGTTCAAATTTTAAATAGAAATCCGTAAAAGTCGCCATAAATTCTTTATTAAAACACAAAAATTATGTAAAATATATTCCGACACTAAAACAAGAATCCCATGAATTGAAGGATTGCAATGAAGATGAAACGTATTATTTCGGAAAAATGAAGCAAATGACCGCCTCTTGTCCATCTCAGGATAAGAAAATCTGAAGCTGCTTTCAAAATTTGAAATTCACTTCATTTTCAACAACTTCGATGCGACCAATAAGTGCAGATTTAGCAAACACTTGTCAAACCATAATTTCAATGAAATTCGAAATAAAGCTCTCAAATTCTGATGCCCCACCTCCTTTTCATTTGTTACATTTTTGAGCTCTTTGCAAGAAGACCCAATGAAGTTTTTGGTCAATTTACGGCAAATTGGATGACACCCTAATATAAAATCAGCTTCAGTTGTAGAGGAAATCTTAAAGAAAGAAGAGATTCCATCACACTTCACAGTATTGATTGACGAGACTCACTTGGCTTTGCTTGTTCGACGACGTTTCATAAAAACGATGTAACCGACGATGGAGGCTGTCAAACAAATGACAATCGAAGATATGATTATTGCCATCGTCCCTTTCTTTGAATCACCCTTTTCAGTTGATGCAACAGAATCTAAAACAGAAGGAATGACACACACAATGACTTGATTTCTATCATTTACCGACTGATAAGGAAGTTTCAGGAATCTCACTCAAAAATCAGCCATTTTGTGCCCTTTTCATCATTTTTCGAGCAAGTTTGCTAGTTTTGAAAGGAATTGCAACACTTTTGTCATAAGACGAAAATTTTTACCAAAAATTTGCTTTTATATTTACTTTAAAACAGGATATTGATATCAATTGTTGATGAAGGTTTCACAGTTGAACAATCGACAAACGGTCAAATGAATGTAGAAATACATCACAAGTTGAAGAGATGGAGCTCAATTCAATTCATATCTGATCAATGTCGTCATGTTCAGTAAAAAGTAACCATGACACTTTACATAAATCAACTGAGATTTTATGACTTCACTTTGTAGCACGTCTTATCACGCGTGATAAAAGGATGAGAAAAGTATTTGATAGATAGAAAATAACAATGAAATACTTCTGAAGCGAACTCATTATGGCGTTCACTCGAGCAGAAATGTCAGGTTTTATGAAGTGCATTGTAGAACAACGAAGACACAGACTTGCAAGTATTCATAATGGGCCGAGCTGCGCGAAATAAGCAGACCAGGCCGGGCTTTTTGTTTTTCTTACATCGAGTGATGAGTTGATACTTGTCAGGTGACTGGAGAACAGCCTGGAAAACATTTAAGTCTATCAAGAAGCCATCTATCAATGCCAATAAGGATTTGACATGTTTATGTCAATTTGTCTTCTAATTTGTTCACTTGCCCTTCCAGCGTATCCTCTCAATATAATTTTCGGCGATATTAAAGAAGCAGTTGAAGAACAAATAAATGCTGAAGAAATCAAACACTGACATTGCTTGTATATCGTCAGTCGTGTCATATTTAATAATCCCAAGACACTAATATTACATTAGTAAAAACTTAAAGCTGCGTGTGATGCATCGTTGCATCTATTCTTTGGCTTGCAACGGTTCTCCGGCAGGTGCACCGAAATGTACCAACTTTGATTAAATTGATGCTTTACTGTGACGCATAAATTATAATCAATGACAGGAATTTGATTGGAAATTTGATAATTTTGACGCAGCGATCAGTCAAGGTGATAGTATTCTAGCTGTCCATGTTCAAAAGTTTATTTATTTTCATTTTGTGTGGGAATCAAAAGACTATCCATAAGACTCTTATGCAAACTGGAGGGTGGAAAAATCAACTTTTCAGCCCCTCGGGATGAGAAAGCTAACTTTTCCTCCCGCAGATAACTTTTCTATGTAAACTCCTATAAACGACAAATCATAGAAGTCTATAAACAAATTGTGACTAGACAGAGACTATCAAGATATCCATATAGTCCCTTGACTTAATGATACGTAGATTTCGCGATGCAGCCATCAAATTTATAATGAACAATAGACATCTATAAATCACAAAATGAAAAGCTACATTGTTTCGAGAGGAAATAAACGTTTCTTCCCTTAGCTATCTGTCCATCCATCGCTGCGCTCGGGCTGTACACCATAGCTGAGGGAGGAAAAGTTGATATTTCCTCTCTCAAGAAAATAGCTATATACAGAAGAAATCATCAAGGCTGATAAATAATCAATGCTACGTGTTCATCATTCACTAATATTTATACAAGCAGGATATAGTGACTATATAAAATATAAGCATGAGTAGGATATATGCGGACAGTTAGTTTTGTCTGATAATGATTTTTCAATGAAGATGTGTTTGTCTTCTAAGTCACTTCATGTGAACTTTATACGAGCTTGACTAGTATCTAAGCTTGCTACGTACTTGAAAATACAGCCAGCTGTCGTAGTAAGAAAATGTGAACTGCAATGGTTTGTATCACGTAAAATCAGATAAATTCAAGCAACTACAATTTCAAATTGAAAAGTCGACATGCATAAGATAAGAACGAGCGTGAATGTCTAGCAGTGAAACACATAGGCATACGGAAATGCCCTGAGTTCGGGAGGCGTGGGGGCATAAGTGGGTTTAGCGGATGCTGAGTGTTCATGCACTTATGAAAAAATCGGAGGACAAGAGAATTTCTCCGCTCCTGAAAGTGGCATGTCACCTGAGCATTCAAAGTCACAAATGATATGCTGAGCCCGTTTTATGACTCTGTTGATCTTTGTTAATGAAGATAGGCATGAAGAGTATAAGTATGACTATGCCGTTGAAAACCTTCAAAAAGTTGTCCTTGCTGATAGAGGGTTTCAGTATTCTCAAAATATGGAGTCTTCTACCTGCTGTTCTGGCAATTCGATTGAAATGTTCTTTCCAAGATAAATTATCTGTCAACGTGACTCTTAGAATGAGGCGTTATTGAGACACAGTAACTTCAGCATATGGTAGCGGAAACTCGTAAGACACTCTTGGCTTTATAACTAATAATTGACAGCACTTAGAAAAATTCAAATACATGCGATTTTCCTTTGTCCATTCAATTAGGCTACATGAGACAAAAACGATGGAGGAACACAACCACGCTTACAAGATTCCACCAAGGTTGTATCATCTGCGAATGTATCATCAACGTCCTTGATCCGTCGACAATCATCAAATGATTTTTCAAGGATGCCAATCCGATTGTCAGGAGAATTAAGCCGAATGTCCAACTGATGAATTTCCTCTTTGAAGGATGTCAATAGATCCTGCTTCAAGTCTGTAATGATGTTTTGTAAATCACTCAATGTAGCCAACTTCGGATTATCACTGCTTGAATTGTTGGTGGATCTTTTCGCTTTCACCATAAATCCTGAAAATGAACAAAATATGCGACAGAGGAAAGACTCGAACCAAGTACTTCTTGTTTCACTGCTACGCCGTAACGGCATACACCATCAAAACAATAACGGACTGACGAATATTCGACGAACTGATTCGTAGAATGCAGAAATCTTCTGCAAGACGTGCCTGATATGTGATGACGTCAAAATCAGCAGCAGACCATCAACACCAAAGAAGTTACAGATCACGATGGTGACATAGATTCACTGTTGCACAAATTATCACAAAAATCGCAGGATATTGACTTTCATTTCGACGAAAATTGCGTATGATCTCAACACTCAGGGGCACGAGACGAAGAAATCGATGTGTAATTCCAACACTTCGAATTAATGGAACCTCCAGAAATAAATCGACGAATAGCAGAGACACAACCACGCACGACGACCGCTTGAAGTCGTGTGTAGCCAATAATAACCGATATTATGAGTACCATGGTTCGTACAGGTTTGAGTTTTCAAAATTCATTCATTTTCAAGGCTCTTCAGAGAGTGTACGAGTCCCGATCATGGATAACCTTGACGTTGTTAAATGTCTCTGAAATAACTTGCCTCTCTATGTCTAGATGACAATCTCACACAATGGTCACTTGCTCGAACGAATTCGTGCTTGTTATCATACCTGTGCATAGCTGGGACTCATTTAAAATCGGTTAGTATTCTGTAGCAAGGTCCGTGGAGAAGTGCCGACGACAGACAGCAAACTAATCTATCTGTATAATTTGAACAAAATAACAGTTAATATACAAATCCATTTTAATCATATCCATGGAATGGGAATTATTAGCAGATAATTCTGTTGATCCAACATGTTAATTCCGTCAAAATTGTTAATGTTAGTAAGCTCATGAGTACTGGTCATTTCGATTACGCTAGTAAATCCATTCCCTCATGACACTCGGTTGAATACAATCCGTATTTCAATACATGTGTAAGACATGTGACTGCGAATGTTTTATCAACATGAAGGGGTATGTGACAAACTAAAATGGGATCAATGTCATGCAATTCTATCTGAACACCAATGAGATTTTGTGAAAAAATATTGAGAATATCCGGGCTCATTAACTAAAGGTATTGCCGGCGGAATTTTAAAACGGTTCAATATTTAGTCGACTGAATCTACTTGATGAACAGCCCCATTGCCAACATGCCGTGATTTATTAAGAGAAATATTTCGTCAGCGCAGTCTGTTTCAGTGTACAAATTGAAAGGTTAAATTAGGGACCTGTGAGTCGGCAAAATTTGAATCGAATTGAATCGGCAGCTGATTCGCGAATCGAATCGAATCTCAAAGCTTCGCAGGCCCCTAGTTAAAATATCAGATAAATTGAATAGCCGAAGTTGAAGTTCAAGATTTGTGTCTGGACGGTGTACTTCTCTAGGCAAGAAATATCCACAAATATCTCAAACTTCGTCATGAATTAATAATGCCACGGATGCAGAGGGCAATAGAAGAGATCATTCAGCTCTTCAAATTGTTCTCCAGAATTCATGCTTGAGCTCAATTTCTTTATAAACAAATTGCTTCGCTAAGTTGGATGTTTGCGTGATCTTCATAAAAAACTCAGACTTTCAGAAGCAAAATGGATGACTGCACTAATTTCATCCATCACGAATGATTACGAAGTTATTTGCAGATAATTTCTATTTTCTACAGTTTTATATACATTTTTATGCCTAGATGAGTGCATTGCCTTGACACAAATATTGAATTTTAACCCCATTTATATGATATGATAATCCTACCCTTTGTACATTGAAGTCTCATAATATTGGTATTGTCAATAATATTTTCTAAATGAGACATTCAACGACTGCTGCACTTCACTTTCTGTAAAGACAATGTCAGAAGTCGAATATCTTCTTAGATGACTTAAATCATCGTGTCAGAGTCATTCTCACAGGATCACGGAAATCAAACCGACTCCTTGACTATAATCCGTCATAGTTCTGTTCAAATCTTATGATCCAAAACCTTTAGAATTCAGAAGCTATAAGAATCTGATTGCTTGTATTGTCTTTACCGACTTATCAAGTTCTGAAAAGAACTTTTCCTTGTCAGTGAAACAGCCTCTCTTCTTAAGGCAATAATAACAACTTCAACTTAGTTTCTGGACGTCGCTGATGTCATCACAAATCACGTGATGCATCCACTATACAAATCTATGTACTATAGATCGTGGACCTTGGACTGCATCCACTATGTAAATCTCTCTGTTTACTATGTTGAGTTGTGACATGATTTCAAATTACATGTTGTCAACCCTGAAGATGG
The DNA here is from genome assembly GCA_907163375.1 of Prostheceraeus crozeri. Classification (NCBI taxonomy): domain Eukaryota; kingdom Metazoa; phylum Platyhelminthes; order Polycladida; family Euryleptidae; genus Prostheceraeus; species Prostheceraeus crozeri. Next base: position 124,182 of record CAJQUW010010211.1, read on the forward strand.
GATGTGGATTCGTCCCGAAATATGTCGGTAAAAATATTCAAAGAAATTCCTTTTTAACACTTTAACCTTCCCAATCAACCAATGAAAAATAATGGTCATGAACAGCGCTGTTTATTATTATCATACTCCCAAGGAAAGTCACGAAATTGAATTTTAACAGGCCGACGTCAAAAACATCTTTAAAGGCCAACCTATGGTCATAACGACCATCGATTGCAAGACAAATGTTTTTTGCCAAAGAAGCATTTTTTCATGCTTCTGATGGATCACATTTATCATTAAACAGCAAAAAGTGTCTCAGTGACGAAAAATAGAGGTGGAGGTAGAAAGAGAGGTAGAGCTGGCTCTCCAGATGAATGACATCAAAGCGGCTGGTACGGATGAGATCCACCCGAGGCTCTTCAAGATGCTGCCAAGAAAGAGATTGTGCTTGTGACGGAGCTGTTTCATTGCAGCTTCACTGAAAGGGTGGTCCCAGTGTGGCGTGAAGACGAGATTGTTTCGTTGTTGAAGGCAGGGAAAGACCCTCCAACCGACCGTTGTGATTGACGGCGTGTTTGGGCAAGTCGATGGAGCGTGTGCTTGGGATGCGAATGAGGTTGTCTCTGGAGAAGAGGGGGTGGTTCAGCTCTTAAAATCATGGGGCTCTTTTGTGATTATCTGTTTCTGTTGAATAGTGAAACTCAGTTAAGCGTTTACTTTCATTGGCTTTTTAGATTTGAGAATTTCCTGAAGCTCGGTATTCGCATCTTGAAGTTGCTCTTCTTCTACTCAATGGCTATTTTTTCTTCCTATTTCTTCTTGAACAGAAGCTTCATTTTCACGTTTCCTTTTCAAGTTTATCTCTTCCTGCTCCTTCTTAGCGATAGCTTCTTTCAATTTCCTCTTTTCCTCAAGTGCTGCTTTGTATTTTTGATCAGATTTATCAATACATCCGAAAGTTCAATGTTCAAGTATCCACCTACCCGAATACAAGCAAGCATCCTTAATTGTACGCAGCGACACAAGCGTTTCTTTGTCCGATGAACATCCGCAAACATCTAAGATGCCTTTGTTCAGGGAAAACCTGATTCTGGTGCTGAATTACCGTGACTTAGAGTCGGTACGCATTTCGTAAGACTGGATGGACACCTAGGCCTATATTTGGGTTTCCCAAACTCATCTGTTATTCTCTATCTGTCTTCCCAATATTCATCACTTCTTCTGTGTCCTGATGATTCCTCATCAGCAGGGAGGAACGCCAGATCATGTTCTTCATGAAAACGTCTCCAATATAAATCCTGCTGCCTTCCTCGACATCCATTGTCTGAGAAAGTAGAGCAATGAAAAGACAAAAGATTAGTATCTAGCTGATACAGTTTCCCTTCATTCATTCCCGTCATCGCAGATGTCTTCCTTTGCTGTCGTTGCAGATGGTTCAGCCGAAAGTGGAAATGTAGAACTCAACACAGTCTTTAAAAGGTTCGTAGGATCAATTTTTGCCAAACTGACAATAGCCTTCGTAGACTTTTTCGGCTTTGTCTGATCTGCATAAATTCAAACTATAAGGAAATCAATGCCGCATGAAGGACATGAATCATAGGCTCCCTCCCTTGAAACTTCGGAAGGAATGCTTCGAAATGCTGACTAATGAAAGTTAAGAAGGCAAGGGAGGCTTGTAATGAAGGTTTTCGGAGAACACTTCCAATACGTTTGTAACGTTCCGTTGATAGAATAATGCGTTTGAATTCCTTCTGTACGGGCAAATAGAGGAGAAAATACTGATCTAGGATCCCCCATTGATCCAAAATTCTAAGTAACGCTGGCTAAAGGCTTAGCCAAGAAACATCCTAACATAGACCAAGTGGCCACACCCTTCACCTCACCAAGGAGCTATAATATTCAAGGCACGCGCTAGAGTACGTCAAAAATGAGTGAAAAGCAGTTATAAATGCTCCACGTCCCAGTTCTTCAATCGCATTGCCACCTTTCCTGAAACAGTTATGCATTTCGTGCAAAGGGCATGATCCTGTTTCAGAAATGTCGTTGCCGCAGGTGGATTGCGAATGTTTTAACAGCTCTGACTCGAATGACATACTAACGTTCGGCCCGTCCATCCCCAATTGAAGCACGTATTTCAGTTCCAAAAACCCATTGTCTTGATGAACTTCAGAAAATGCTCAATGAGGTCCAATTTTCTACAGTGGCCCATGAAGACAGAACCACAATATACTGTTGCTATCTTCTTTGAGGATTTCGACCAATATTGAATGTACGCGACGTCGTATTGTTTCTTCGCCTTCTGATTGGTGGTTTCATCAAACAGGTAAGTAAATGGAACATTCTTCATGTCTTGCTTTATATTTTCTTGGAAATAAGGAGCAATTCCGTAGTTTATTTCGTACTGAATGTCAGTTGCACCTTGAGAATATCCAGCAGCTATTTTGGATCAAATATTCGAGTGTCATAAGCTGGTCTCTATTACGAGTATATTTTGTAAAATTTTGTGATTTTCCTCAGATTTCGTGAAATTTTATGATTTTTTTATGATTTTATGGGGCTCATCAAATTTTATTACAATTTATGATATTTATAACATTGGGAGGCATGAAATCGGTGTGGCGTGGGTACCCACAGAAGTTGAAGACAAGCCTGGTCCGCTTCGACATCCAAAAGGGTGTACGAGCGGGTGTGGCGGGCTTCTGTAGAAGCTGGCGGGTGCAGGGGTCAGTGTGCGGATGGTTCAGTGGGTTCAGGAGTAGCTGAAGAATAGCCTTGCGTGGGTCAAAATGGATGAGGTCAGAGGGAAAACCAGATTGTTCAGCCAGGGGCTGCCTCAGGGTTATGTGCTGGGCCTCTCCTTTTTTGGTATTTATTGATGACCTGATGGAGTGGCTTGTGAGAGGGTGGAGTTAAGTGCCTTCGCGGACAATCTGGCGGTGTGGATTTCGGAAGTCTGTGGGGGAGAGAAGAAGCTCCAGTTGAGGAATAGGACAGATGATGGGTCATGAGGGTGTCCGTGGAGAAGTATTCTGCTGCATTGTTCTCATTGTTCATTGTACATTGTTACATTGTTCAGGTCTGCACTGGACAACATCGACCTGTACACCTACTCCAGTCGAAGTCTACGTAATGAATTGGTTGACTATGCATTCATTCCTGGTGTGATAATGAAGCACAAAGAGATTCCACCGCTGGTTGTATTTGGCAGGATCCTGCTTAATATCTAGATAATATGATGATAATTGATCTAGAACTTTTTTGGACTGGACAAAATGTAAAGTTGCATCTTCTAAAACAGCAATTTTGATTGAGAATATTGAAACCTTTCGTGAATAAACTGCAACAGCGTCAGATTTACTGACACTTTATGAGATCTATAATCTAATACTGCTCACCGAATTTTTGCGTTAGTAGCAGCTGTGACTCATCCTTTGTTTGTACCTAAGGATTATCTTCGAACTATGCAAGAATTCAAACTTTTAGAGAACATTACCTCCGATGACAATCACTCCTTACCATAAAGTGAGTGTAAAGGCAGAGTAACAACTCAATATTAATTAAATCCGCAATGTGCATGCATTTTCGATTTTATGAAATTAACTCTTGTTGCTATTGTCAGACTTGCAATTTCTCACTGTTTTCGAGGAATTAAGACATAGTTGACTGATAATGCTGGCAACACAGATGAAAGAATAGCATTTTACAAGTTCCTCTAGTCACACTGCCTGGAGGTAACATTTTTCAAAATTAGCTTCGATGGAGCTGACTACTAAGACAAGACTCAGGCCTGTAAATAAGATACCTGCTTCCTTACGATTGATCAAGGTACAAGCTACTTGACACTGAACAAGTAAATCATGATCGAAGACAATGATCACAATGAACTTTGATAATACGTAAAAGGTCGCAAGAATATTCAGATTAAAACTTAATTTAGTGAATCACCTGAGAAAATTAATCCATATCCGTGAAATTGATATTTTATAGAGAATTAGGATACTAACCATTCATAAATTAATTCTACACAATGATTTACACAGTCCGCAGAATGCAATTAATTAATAATTTGTACAAGTGTCTCAACTCAACAGATTCATTTAGTCTGCTGGAAAAAAGTTATTTAGTAAATTAACTAAATTAACAATCTGAAAAATTGGGTTAAGAAGCAGATAAAGTCCATTTTTGTATGAAGACTTGAATTGTAATGTTGCATTGAAATTTCCTGGATAATCACCTTAATTTCCTTTCTGTTAAATTTCCTGTCAGTAAATTTCATTCTACAGTGATGATCATAAAAAGTGGACCTCCTAAATTTTGTCTCACTTTTATGGAGTTCGGTCAATTATAGACACACTTTTGGCAGATAAATGAAGTAAAGGTTGAAATATAATTTTTATTGTTGTTCAGTGGCTCTGAAGAGCCATTTGTCTTAATAGGGCCAGTGGTTAATTTCACTGGTGTTTACATATATTTCGCAACCTCACCAGAAAGTTCAATCACTTAATCAAATCCGGAAAGGCATGCTTTCGATCAGGCGATTGATCACTACTTAATCTAAACTCTCCCACTCTTGCCTTAGCAATACTCCAAGTCGAGAAAGACCATCTCCAGGAAGAATTAACAGACTCACCCGCAGGGGTGAATGAATAATGACTCATTTTTTCCAGGAGGGGAGAAAAAATTAGTTTTCCACCTTTGGATGTTCGTCTTTGGGACACCTGTACTTATCGGCAAACCGGCCGTTCGGACTCCTTCTGACAAAAGAGAAACCTTGCCCTTCAAAAACACTTTCGCAAACTTCGACTCAGTCCTCATGACATATGATTAATTCAAAACCGAATAGAACTTTGCTTACAACTTATCTGGGTCAACCAACATTTTGATTTTAAATGTGCAGAGCAGAATGACCTCGTTAGCGCCAAAGATGTAAACAACTTTTCATGAATAGACAGAAAAAACAAATTATGCAATGATTTAAGACATCATAACTTCTCTAAAAGTAAAACAATTTCGACGAACAATACATCAAAAGAATGCTCAGAGAAAGCCCTTTCACCTCGTGTTTGATTCATTGTCACGCTCACATGTTTTCACATTGAAAATTTGAAATTTCATAAGGTGGCGATTTTCACATTTTGAACTCGATCCACCTTATACAATGACGAATACAGAATGTATAGTGGCTCATTGAAAAGCTGAGAACATAAGCTCTCGAATGGTGTGTGCTTGTCAATGTAAAAAGAAATTGAAAGACAGGAGAATCGATTGAAGTTTGGCATATTTTAGGTGGTCCGTTTTTTATGATAAAACTGTGTATTTGATATGTAATGAGTTTCATACTACTTACGTGAATCACATACTACTTACGTATATACATATACAAACATATCAAGTACGAAATCGCTAGTATACAATTTGCCTTTTAAAATTTCATCAATTATTTGTTTTAAACCTCATGATTGCAATCTCGCAAAAACTGACTTGAAATGTTCACTATACTATTATTTTTTGAGTTGACAACTCTACCTACACTGTAATCATTACTTCCTATTTAAGCATGAATCTGAGAACTAAACAGAAGAGCACTAGAATTACTGAATTTAAATTCACAGAAGTACTAAAATGCTTGTGAAATATTAATATGATGAAATATCAGTATCAATAAATGACGCGACAAGAGCCAAATTCATTGAGTCAGTGAGCGGCTGGTAGTTGACGCGAACGGGTAGATCTGAACAAGATTTTTTGTATTGTCTTCCCAGCTGAGAGTGCATTGTCGACGGTCTGATGAATAGCAACTGTGAGAAAAGACGGCGTCAATCAGCTCCTCAACCCAGCTGTTCATAATTCCTGCACCAAAATCATCACCCAGTCGCTTCTGTCTCAGTAGCGAGTGCTCACAGAAATGACGGTTTGCTGTTTTCATGCATATCGAAGTGGGTGTAGTGAAACAACAAATGATCCTGCAAACCAACCTGTGACATTTCATCGATCTCCTCTTAATGAACTTTAGACATCCAATTTCGATCAAAAATATCCTTACCGACCGTGCTTGGAGTCCTGCCAACGTCTGTCATTTCCTCCGACTGTCCTTTGAATCCTGTCAACGCTTGTCATCATCTCCGACTCTGATTTGAAGTAATACCAACGTTCCTTGCATCATCGCCGACCGCGCTTTGAGTCTTGTGCATATTTTGATCCAAATTGTAGCTATTTGTTCTTTGATTGCCAAAGCAGTTCTTAGTTGGATGTCGCGTAATGTGATATAGCGGATTAGGTATGCCGTCATGGCATTTTTCGATGTAGTGGAGGAGGTGCTAGTCTTATGCAACCCATTAAATGAGTACAAAAATGAGTGCGAAATAAGTACTGTGCTTTCGAACCCAAAGAGAACTAGATTCTGGGACTCATTTTCTTAGTCGTAGTTAGTACTCAGGCACAGTACTCTTTCCAGTACTCATTCAAGACTTTCTGATTAGCAGTGTGCTACATACTTTACTCTATGCTATTTACACCATTTGATTCTTAGGAAAGTTGAAATATAGTGGCAAGTACGTTATCCTTTTAAGCAAAGTTGATGTTAGACACCATTCCTACGTCGTCACAATGGCTAGGTTTGCTAATGATGACTTTCTGTGCAGGTGGTGTTCTTCTGAGCTTTATTGAATGCAATGATGACAATTTATGCTACACAAGTGTCATTCAATCATTTTCGATATTGACTTTTATATGTAATGTCATTGAAGATCCTTACGTTAGGCCCCATGATCTACTATGTACATTGATGAGGTTTTGAAAATAATAGTTAATTATTATTACTCAGGACAGCATCCCTTTTTAAAACGATTCGAGCAAGTTTACACTGGCAACATTGACATGTAAATCGAAGTGTAAGATGCAATTAGCATAGCAAGTGAATGATCTCGTTATTTGTTCGAGTGGTACATTTGCAGTCTAGTGGCATTCTAAACATTGTTTGGTAGTGTTATTTTGAAAACATCTCTTTGCAGTAAAAACTGATGTGTTGTAATTATTCTCTTTAGTAATGCGCAACATTTGAGACTTAAAATTGATGCCAACTTTAATTTCCATATTGCAACATTTTCAATGTTGTTCATTGTTTCAGTAAACAACACTGAGTGCTTAAGTGGTGGCAAGCAACTGGAGTGATGTGTTACCACAGGATGCACTCCGACGCAAACTTTCCATCCGCTCATGATGAAATAAATGGGGATATTTTTCAAAAATGCGAAAAAGCGATCGAACAGAAAACTTTCTTCATTTATTATGTTTTAATCCATTGAGAACAAGAATTCTCTGTCCACATAGTCCTTCCTACTCACGCAGATTCTGATAATCAGGGAACACATTCCATCGGGAAAGCACACCAAGCAAGAAAAGTCGAATAAATCAACAGGAAATCACCAAATGCGTTGTCCGTCGTCATAATCGCAGGGATCGTTAACTGATGACCCCCGACCGGCCTGAGGAAATGCAATATTAATAAAATGGCACAAATGCAAGCGCTTAAAAAAGATGCAATTGTGATGTATTGTGTTGTGTTAATGTGAATATATTGTAAGTTTGAAATAATGTGATTATTTCTTTTTCAGAATGCTGATGTCTGTTCTGCAACAAGCATTTAACGATCCTTCATACATGTCTTCTTTTCTTCATCGTGAAATCTTCTGGTCGCCTCGCTGAACGCCGGAGTCAAATACATGAGTGATCTGCACGCAACAATAAAATTCACAAAATACTTCAAAAAACAATTGCCACTTAAACCTCAAATGAAATTATTTGTAATAAACGTAATTATCTTTGCAGGTTGCTGCAATCTTGCTGTCTGCACTTTAAACTTCTCTGCTTTGCAATATTATGGCAGCTCAAAAAGCACAACTACTAAAGAAAACCACTCTGCCGGCTATAAGTATTGGAGTAAATTGATAAACCATGTTGAAATTTTTAGGATCGAATAGCTCATTTGCCCCTTAGACCTTGGTGAAAGCCTTACCGGGAGGGCCAAAGGGGGAAAGAAATGTGGCATTTCAAAATTTCTCTCCTTACTCATGTTGCCAAAGTCACCCCTGTGTGGCGGTTAGAGCAGGGGTCGGTTACCTCCGCCCAAGGCCCACATATGAATACTAATGTTTCTCTTGAAAAAAAGTATTTCCTTGTTTGCACCTTAAAGCCCCTGTCAGTTAGTTATTCATAAAAGCATCGCCTTTAACCTTTGTAGCAGTTGATGATGAACAACAGATTCCAATCTTCAGGATTTGTCCCTCTCGAATACAGGCATTTGAAAGCTTGGCTGCCAGCATCATCTCCTTCAGCACGGATCATTTTCTACTAATTACACTCGATGGGCCAACTGCTTTCCTGTCCCTCATGTGCCCTCAATAGCTCTTTTGATCTTAGTGGCATCAATCCAAAGGATGAACCTACAGTCTGGTGAAACACGTGTAAATAGACTGTGATCCCAAGGGAAATCAACATTCAACAAGGCAGCATAATAGCATCTTCCATGCAGCTAGCTTGGCAGGCATCAGAAAATGCAATGCCACCCACCATCTTCTATTTGATACACTTTTCGCCAATAACATCTTGATTTTCTTCGGTTGTCTTCCGGGCAAGCTTGAACACTTGATTCTTCTTCTGAACAGTAGATATTTCGCTGAACATCTCTCGTTGGGTATTCTTTTTGTTTTGGCGAAATAGATTGCAGATTTAGAGGCCCGTTTTTTTGCCTCAGTAAAGGCTTCTTTACTTCTTCCTTTGCTTCATTCCACCAGGTCTCTCTTCGTCTGACTGATCTACCTTTTGCTAAACCCACATAAATGCTCACAATGCTTCAAGAAACCCTGACTAGCAAAAACTGACCTCAACCCTTCATCATCTAGACTGGACTGCAGATTGAAATCGGATTCATCCTTTTCAAAAAGCAGCGCGAGAGCGGTGGGTGACTTAAGCTTCTAAATGTTTGGAGTCTAGGTTCTTCTTCGGTGGTCTTACTTTGATGTTTCATGTCACAAAACAAATGCAGATTATGCTGCGATATGCACTCTTTACTTTCAATGACTTTTGCATCACGAACTAGCTTTCAGTCTGCCCGTCTAAGCCTACACTTAGTCGATTAGAGTCGATGTGGACCCAGACCTACAGGCAAATTAGACGAGGCCACTTTTTTCAAAGAAGATGTTGACCACGCGCAAGGTTGAGAGCAACACACCAGGTCCAATAATCCGGTTCTTCACATTCCTGGATCCAAAAACCATGATTACCATGAACACCCATGGAGGCCATCAGAAACCTGCCAACCATCAGGAAAGTTCAGCCCAAAAGGAAGGTTCCCCAGGCTATTTGCAGCTTCACAGCACAACCAAGTAGGTATATTCTAAAAGAGGGTCCGGAACCTGGGACCTAAAGAACTCGTGGACGTTACAGCTGAAGTCCCCAAAGTCTGTAATCCGTTTTTCGCGTCGGTGTTGAATGTTACCATAGTTTCGTTGTTGAAAAACGCTTTGCAATACCTTATTTCGTTACCCGCGCTATTCATTCTCGAATTCATCATCACTCCACATTGTTGATTTGTTAATTGATTTCCTGAATATTGATCATTTAGAGTATGCATGTTTGAGTCAATCGTGCTTTGCGTTTACTTCTGTGAATAAATCGTTGCTTGAGATCTCGCGCAAATAAAGCGAATTGGTGTTTTTAAATTGATCGATCAAAAAATTGGTTGAGTTTCTTTAACCTGAAAACATCCCTGAATACAGTCAATTACTTAGTAACATTTAACACTTCTTTCTTCGCTTTCCGCAACTCGACACTGACCAGACCACGTTCGATTGACTTTTCCAAATTTGTTCATTTGCCAAGCAAAGTCACTGTGTAGTTCCCGGATCTCCGCATCGTCACTTACAATCAATTTACGCAGTCGGTCCTCGCCATTTTCCGCCGTCCAGTTGCCTTGCTCACCGTCATGGGTACGTTTGGAGGAGGGAGGACCGACAGCCTTTCGCAATTTAGAATTCGTCCTTTTCGATCTCAAAAGTACCTTCGGCAACGTTGGTGATTCTGGGTTTGACTGCGGACATGAAAGAGACCTTCCTCAGAGCCTTTGCTTATTAATAATACTTACATCCAAGTTAGGAAATTGATTGCGATTATAGAAGCCATACGGCCTGCCATACAATGACCACGTGAACTGAATATCTTTTCAACTTACTTAAAACAGTGATTCAAAGTCGAGCCACAGTATTTTTCCCGTACTGGTTTGTAAGCTAGTTACACGTACAAGTTATACTCTCCATTGTGCCCTCTCAGGAATTTGAGGCTGTTGGAGGAGAGTTTCCTCTCTCCAGTTTGCTATTGTCATCGTTGTTGGACTTTGCATCGAGCCAAGATCTGTATCGATACAGTCGGGAACAGAACGAACATCTGCTGAACAAGATTACCATTCCTTCCTGCAACACACATTTTCCTTATAGGCTTCACTGTGAGATTGTAAGGACCTAGAAAGAATGAAGGACATTCAGCATCAAATCGAGACGTAACCTTTATCGTAAGAGCTAGACGACCGTGAGCGACAGACGGCGCATGGCGTCGCATCAATAATGACAAAGTCTGAAAAAGGTCATTAAAATAGTCAAAATGATATTAAATCAATTTTCTACTACGACTTTCCGTTTTGGCAGCGGCTCCAGTAAAAGAAAAAGTATCATTTGTTCACTTCGAATAACCATTAAAAGAAAGCACTCGCTTGTTAATTACGACTCTATATTATACGTGAATAAAATAGCGAATCATCGATGTTGAATAGCGAATTAAGTAGCGACCTGTCACCGGCAACTACTTTAGGAGGCTGTTTATCACCTGTCGTGCGCAGAGTCTATTCTGCAATTAGAATTTCGTGGGTGAGACAACAAGAACAATTGAAGAGAGAGAAAGAAAGAGCACATAAGAGACAGATAGACAAGCAGGCATCGAGCACTTCCGTAGTTGGGTTGAGTCATGTTTTTTGGGAGCGACCGCTAAACATCAACTTTAGTGGCATGAAGGTTCTGGAGAAGGAGCGGTGTTGGAGGAAGATGGTCGTCCAGGCGGCATTATGGACACGGAAAGCTGCAGTCTTCGAATCACACAAAGCTCACCCTGAAGTCTTTCGCTGAACTGTTAATATCTTCTATTTTACTTCTTGTTTGGCGTCACATACAGTTTATACTACTTATCTTTTTTGTGTTTGGTTAGCATCATGCCTTTAGCCTGTGTATTCTAAACTTATTATCCGTGCATGGAACTTAGCTTGTACTGTGATTTTTTGTTCAGTGCAATGCGCCCGAGTGGATGAAAGATCATTCGCCTGAAGATAACCGTCGTTGACGACCGGAAAACGCCTCTTTTTTGCCCAATAAAGAGAAGTCATCAAAAGATCTCAAGAACTTTTCTCATCCTTCTCTGATTATGCCAAAATCCTTTGATCAATGGGACTTGTAGCCTGGCTAAGCTTACCATTCGTAATTTTGCATGGAATGGACCTATGCAAAATTATCTGTAGGGCTATTGGTCATTGATAACATATATCTGCAAGCTCCACAAGATCAGAAATAGTCATATTAAGTTAATCAGGAATTTTGAACGAGACGCGCCAATAATTGTGAAACATTCTTTAATATTGTGTTGTGGTGGAATGCGGATCAGTGGTGAATATATTGCGAATCGAGTGTGGATGCGGATCAAAAATTTGTAATTGTTGCGGATGGGAATGCTGAATCTGTAAAATTACGTTTGCGCCCAACCTTACGGGTTTAAAATCATCGCTGAAATCCACTTAAATGGCTGAAATAAGTGTCATCAACTTAACTGACAAAGCTCAACAATGCCTCAATAAAAGAAGAGGCCCGTTTTTAATGGGGGAATGATGCAATTAGCCATTCAGGATACGAACACAGAAAACATGCAGATGATATCATGTCACAACCGCACAGTTCTCCAAAGTCATGTTGATTAATGCAATACAGACCACCATTAAAGACGAGTTGCTTTTGAACAAAAAAACTGTGAAGAAAGTTTGAAAGTAAATTTCCGTTTTGATAATTGAGAGTTGAGGCGGTGAAATGGATCATCTTACTCCTGGCTACGAAGCTGGAGGTAATAAACGAAATAGTGAAGGCACGTCAAAAACTACCGGGAACAAAAATGCCAATAAATAGCTGGGCATTTCAGAATTAAGCGTAGTTAGAACCAAAACGCACGCGCAATCATAAATCTTCCACATTATGCACGGGAATGTTAAATCCGGACACACCTGACAACCTTCGAAAAGTAGGAGTAGGAATGTCTATAACGAAAGACGTGAAAGTTAAATAAGTGTGCAGATTTCAAAAACTCGGTTTTCAAAAACTCAAGTTTTTTTAAAACATTGGGCTTGCGTCTTTGCGGCTGCTTTTAGACCCAAGATTGTTGGACAAATTGCGGTCATTATTTGTCCGTCAACCCACCCTTGGTCATGCAAAATGAGTGTCATTATTTTATGAGGTAAAGTTTTAGAGGTTCACTAAAGCCTTTACGTCAAAGATAATCAAATTGAACAAGCTGTCCATTTTCTTCCTTTCTTATGGCGAATATACATGTCCATGGGTTAATTAGGTACTTTACTAAACTCGCGTACTTGTTATTACCACACAACATTCTTATCGGAAGTAGTCTGTGTTGGTAAAGTAAGTGATGTACCTTTCGTTACGTCAAGTTTTTGTGCGGTTCTACTAGCAGCTCCAATAGCACAATTCATTTATTTACTTCTCTTACGACATATCTTGAACTAACAATGGCAGCCAACACGGCACGCGTGGTTATGGCAGACATTGCTTTCTAAATAGACAAGAAAAATAAGGCTCGTTTACCACGAGACACACAACTGCTGAACACACAGATACATCTTTCACTTTCGCGTGGCCCATGTCTCGATTCAGCGAAAATCATGATATCTCGTCAAATGATCACTTAAGTGTGGTTTAAAGTTAAGTATTGAAAATACATAAAGATATTGCAGAAGTGCAGTCGTCTGGATAGTAAGAGATAGATATCGCCGACTTGGAAATTTAAGCACGAAATTGTTGCCAGCGTAGACGGTGCATTTCGCCTGCAAGGTGTCAGTAGGGGGTATTGTTCAGTCATTCATCTTGTCCGTATCTGTCTTTAAGTAGTTTGGGAATTCGGCCCTACTGACGAGCCCTTGTGGGCGGCGCGTACGACATAGATGTGGTGCATAGAATTGACTACATTGACTTTGAATTCATGAATGATGTTCTATCATGGTTAGAATGGAAAGATATTGACAGCATAAATGTGGCTTACTAGCCATCCTCACAACTAGTCGGCCGGCCAGAACGAGTTTCTGAAAGAACGAGGCGAATGTCAGACTTTGACAGATTGATGTCACCTATGGACGTAATGCGACTGGCACGTCTGCGAGTTCTGTGAGTTCCTCTTATTGTCAGACACGATCAAAGAAAAAACAATGTAAATCAATGGGAGATGATTGCAATTTTGGTTTGTTTTAAATGAATTTTATGTTTTCGCTTATCAACTAAAATATATTAAGTCTTGAGTTATAATTTTTGTCATAGATGTTCGTCAGGTTCTTTTTATGATTTGGTGTGACAGTCAAGCCTCTCCGGCAGGATGGTGGCACGTGGAATAGATTGATTCTCTACTTTTAAAGGAAGAGATGAGAGTGTTGTCGAACTAAAGTCACGTTCGGCGCAGTAATGCGATGCCAAAAGTGGTAGGATTTGGAGTTGCCGAGCAGCGATTCGGTAAACCTTGAAGGAATTGTGGAGGAAGGATAATTCTTAGTGATAAAATCTGCTTTCGGGCATATCAGCATGCGTAAGTTTATCATGGGGGGACGTCCTCGAGTCAGAGGACTTTAGTGTAGGAGAATGAGTTTGTTGATTCTATATTAAGTTTTGTATTTTGCTTGTCTTTGTACTTTTAATTTTAATAATTCGCAATAAAAGTGATTTCTTTCAACATTATGCTGACGAAATGGAAAATAAT